>PVIY010024726.1:0-37687 GCA_004026745.1 Myrmecophaga tridactyla
AGAGAGGGATAGAAGACAAGCACTGGCTTAAATAGAGGAGGAGGAGATGGGTAGCCAACAGGCTCCAGGGCTCTTCTCTCAAAGAAAAGGAGCTGATAATCATCAAAGCTGATAAGAATGTGTACAATAATGAAGCAACATGGAAATGCAGAATAATTCAGTGGTGAAAAGCCTTTTACGTACAATTCCCCAAGCTGCTAAGATCTGTTAAACCAAGAAATGTTCATCCCGAGACCCTTCAGTTTCATCTCTGTGCACAGGATGGCCTCCCCATCTGCAGGATTCACAGATGAAATCTACCACTTTATTCCTGGGTACGTACCCCTTTTTCCTCCCACCCAAGGCATCTGCTCTCTGAGACTCAAATTCTAAATTAAGTGCTTTACATGGATTACTTAATCTTCATGACTTTGTAAATAGATGGTTGCTTTTATTATCCCCATATGAGGGGAAAGATGAGGAAACTAAGTCAAAGAGAAATCAGTTGCCAAAAGTGATATAGCTGGACTGGGGCAGAGTGGCCTAAATCTAGAACTCCTGCCTTTCACCATCACACTGAGCTCTGAGATGTCAGTAAAATCATACAGGAGGGCAGGAAGGGAGCTGTCTTCATGGGAGGAGGCTTCCAGAGGGGCAAGCAATTCCTCTCCCCACCTTATACAAAACAAGAGGTCCTTAACAATAGCATGTGTTTTTATGGCAGGAAGGACCTCCCAGTTCAAGATAAAAATCTGCTCTCAGGGAAAACTATGGTCTGTTTCTAACCATGAAAATCAGAGATGGTCACTACTGTTAGGATTCAAAGGCCAAGAGTCCACCGCCTTCTTCCACCTGATGAGCCTTCAGTAAGGGAGTGAGAGGGAAACAGCCTGCAGCCAGCCATTCTGGATACCAACTTTTGGTTTCAGAAGGGACCTGAGCCCGAGTAGGGATAAGCAGACCCCTAATTTAAGGTGCCCTCAAAGAAAGGAATTGTACATTATACTGAGTAGGAGGCACATATGAAAAAAAGGGAGTAAAGATAAAATTCACTAGGCTGAGGTTAGTCTCCTGAAGAACTGAGCAGATCCCTCCCTTCCAATAATGCAATACCTTATTTCTCTTTTTGCCTTGGCCATCAGAGAGCTCAAAGCCAGGCTTTATAATAATCATGGATAATACCTATACAAATCCATATTTTCTTCTTGGTCTTAAATGTCTAATTTCTAATGAAATAACAAGTTTCCCGCTCAGACCTGGTTATCAGGGAGGCTGTTGACAAATTTATAAATCACTCATCACCTAATCACAAAGTCAATTAGAGCTGATACTTATGCTTATCCACATTAGCTCCTTCTATTTTCTTTTTTCTTAGTTGTATTTTTATTGTGTTTTATTTTGAAATAATTTCACACTTAAAATGATAAGAATTATTCAAAGAACTCCTAATTTTTTCCACCAAGATTCCCCAATTGTTAACATTTTGCTATATTTGCTTTGCCATTCTCTTTCTAAATATACACATTTTTCTAAATCACTTGAAAGTAAGTTGAAGACACCAGCTCCCTTAACCACCAAGTATTTCCTAGGAACTAGGAAATTCTCTCACAGCACCACAATACAATTATCACAATATAACACCAACATCCGGGACCTTCAGGCACCCCACACAGCCCTGGGGGTGGGGGTAAGGCCTGCAGAACAATCTTGATGCTCACATTTTACTGATGACAGGAGAGAAGCTCTCGGAAGGGAAGGAGCCCGGCTGAAAGTCACCCAGCACTCGCATGACCTTGCCACCGTCCACATCCCCCTCGGTTCCAGGGCTAAAGCCACAGCCCTGCAGCAGCCTAGAAGAACCTTTGTTCCAGCTTTGGTGCTGCTGCTTGTACTTCCTACAGCAATCACCCAGAAACGATTACCCTAGTCCTTCTTGTCTGCTCCAGACCAGGCATTACAAAGTCTGCAACGCAGCATCCTTATAATTAAGTCCCTCAAGTCCCCAAATGACACAAAGGCATCATGGCAAAATGGCCTCTCTTTAGATGGACTGCCCTAAAAAGTGTTTTCCACCCAGAGTTACCAGTCTCTCCAAGAGCATCAACCACTTGCACCCCCTTACCCCATAATGTCGACCCCCCTTTTCAACATGAAGTTAGAATGGTTATTGCCCAAATATCCCTAAAGATTGGGAGAAGGATAAAAGAGGAGGAGTTACAATAGAGAAGATAGGGTTTAACAAATGGGTATGACTGCTGAATCAAGATATTTCTTTTCAGTCTCCAGTGTCTTAGAGCAACTAGAAAGAAATACCTGAAAATGTGGAACTGTAACCCATACCATACTTTGAAATTTGTTCTATAACTACTTGTTAAAATGTACTTTGAAATGTATTGCCTTTTTGTATATATGTCATATTTCACAATAAAAATGTAAAAAAGAAAGGGAATGGAGATCTAATGCATGCTACAACATGGATAAATCTTGAAAACATTATGCTGAGTTAAAGAAGCCAGACACAAAAGGATAAATATTATTATGATTCCACATATATGAAATATCTAGGAAAGGCAAATGCACACTTACAGACAGATTAGAAGTTACCAGGGGCTGGAGGGAAGGGGAATGGGTATTTATTGCTTAAAAGGTAAAGAGTTTGTTTAGGGTAATGGAAAAGTTTTAGTAATGGAAGGTAGTAATGGTAATGCAATATTGTAAGACTAATGTCACTCAATTGAACACTTAAATGTGGCTAAAATGGCAAATTTTACGCATATGTGTGTATGTAAGTATGTTGCCACAATAAGAAAAGATAGGTGTCATAGTGAAAAAAAAGAAGTGTTTTCCAATGGTGGAAGGAAAGATTTTTTTTCCGTGAGTTATGTGAAAGGAATAAAGGATTTAAAGGATGCTTTTGCTTCCAACCCCAAGATGGGATCTTAATCACTTTCTATAACAAATTCTGGCAATGTTGCCTATGTTTATTTTTCAAAATGAGTTTCTTCATTTTCCCCAAACAGTGGGAGCTTTTAGTGCCAACGGGGATGTATTTTTGGCTCGGGTGGCATGGGTGTGCCTCTCCAAGTATGACTGTGCTTATTTACATATGGAAAACCATTCCAGAGGGTGATTATATTTTCCCTAGCACAGTTTCAGGATTGTGTGCACAGAGATTCTTTTTTATAAATAGGTGGCTCATTTGGGATGGATGAGTAACAGTGCATAAGGGAGCATAAACCATGATGTTGATTAATTAGGAGGGAGCTGGAGCACAGTAAAAGCACGTGGCTTTAGCCAGGGAGCTTAGACAAGACCTCTGCATCTCTGGGCCTCAGCTCATCATCTGTCAAATGGGGATAATGCCACTAGTTGCCAGGAAATATTTCCAGAGTAAGCGATAGCTTCTGTGAAGTGCCTCCCACAGTGCCTGGCATGTACTGCACACTCAATATGCGAGCCCCAACCCTTCTCTCTTCTTTCTTTTTTTTTTAAACTTCTTCAAATTTTAAAAGCAAAAGCAATTACAAGAAAAGAAAACAATTCATTCCGAGGGATTATGTGTGCTTACAGGTGTCTTCATGTGGCCTTTCTCCAAGTTTAACCACCGAGGACTGAGAGCTGGCAGGTCTGAGTAAGCCTGGGGACTGCTCTTTTTGCCATATCAGAACATGGGCTAAAAAAATGCATTAGCTGACGATGACAGCAGAGGGTAGCAGGGCTGGGGACCTAATTTTCATTTCCCAGGCTGGTGAAGAGCAAAGAAATGTGGTTCTAAAAGAAAATGAGGGAGGTCAGAGACTCCAACTTTACCTATAACTTCTAGCCAAAGCAAGGAAGTGTCATGGAAGGCGTTGGGTGGTGAAAGAAGGGCTATCAGGAGGAGGAAGAAAAAAGCAGCACCCCTTGATAAAAGGGGGGGAGGGCAGGGAATGGATTTGGGGAAAGCCCTGAGAGAATTCCTCACCAAAGGCCAATTTCAGAGGGGAGCAGAGTTGGGGTGGGGATTACAATCTATTCTTCAGCCATGGGTGGCAGTGAGAGTGGGGGAAGGAGGATAGCTTGCAATGGGGTAGTCATTTACGACTTAAAAAAAGAAACCTGGGGGTGCAGATGGGACACACACACACCAGCCGTGGCCCCACAGACTGCAACCTAAAACCTTCACATCTATTCTCATAAGCCACCCCGATCTGGAGGGCTGTTGTAGGGAGAGAAGGGAGGAGGAAGGAACGTGGAGAAGGCAAAGACCCCAGGCCATGGAATCAGCAGCAAGGTAATTGTGTGATGTGTCTTTTCACAGTGGAGTTAGATGTGCCCCACCAGTTAGAATGGGAACCAATTTAAATATATTCTCTTGATCCCAGAAGTTCAACTATGTGGACAGTGGTTACACTTGACAGTACGATTTGTTATAGCACAACTTATATATTTCAAATGGACAAAAACTTAGTATCACTTATAGTATTTTAAGATACAATGCCTTTGAATGGGAGCTTCTTTTCCAGTACTCTGAGGTCTACAGGAAGTGTCTAGGAAAGTTACTACTGTGACAATGAAGATTGCTTAAATTGAATGGGGTTGGGGGGAGGGCTTGTGGTTTTTCTTTTTGATTAATGATGTAACACTGTCCTTCAGGTAGCTGAGGTAGTTTCATATTTTCTTTAGACATCATCAGGCACCAAAACTCTAGCAGGATAACTTTGATGCTATATGAATTCTGCTATTTTGCTAGCACTGATATGGCTTTTGGGTCCAACACTGAAAGCACAACCCAGTTCGTTGCTAGCACTTGTGCCAAGGGCTGTCATATTTGCTCCTTCTGAATTAATTAGCTTCTTACCCAAATAAATCCCATTTTTTCCTCTCCCATCTGATTCTGAAATAGCCTGATTCTGGTTCCTGCTCCATTTTGCAAAGTGTATGTACATAGGGGAATGGGGTGCTGGGGGTTCCCAACCTTGAGAACTGCTGCTCTTCCTGAAGCTCACAACCATGAAGTGCATCTTCCCAGAGGCTGAACCAGAGGCTCTCACACACTCAACAGCAACCTCAAACTCTTTCACACTGTCCCTCCCATTCTTCTTTCAAACAGCCCCTCACCCTAGTCCATGTTAACACTTTGGTGGCTTGCCTCTGCTCACTCCCTCCAACACTGCCCTTTAATGTTTCCAGTAACCAGATTTTACTTAGTGAAGAGTTTGAGGGTTCAGCCAGGTCCAGCCAGGCCCTTCCTACCCTAAAACTCTCAGGGATGGCCTTTATCACTGACTGTGAGGGCTCAGCCTTCCAAAGCCTCCATTTCCTATTTGACTGAGAAAATAGTCTGGAAATGGTTAAATTGATCTTGGTCCAAAGGTTCTAACAACAGCTACCATGTACTGAGCATCTACTATGTGCCAGGGACTTTACACGTACAGCCTCATATAGCTGGGCCTCATGCTGCCCCTTCTCTGCTGGGTCACTGAATTCAAAGAAACAGCAGGATTGCATGAAATTATAATTAAAAGCTATTCAAATATAATCAAGAGAGTGAAAAGACAACTGAGAGAGCAGGAGAAAATATTTGCAAATGATATATGATAAAGAACTAGTTTCTAGACTATATGGAAAACTTCTACAACTCAACAACAAAAAGATAGAAAACCCTGTTTTAAAATGGGCAAAACCTTGACATTTCTCTAAAGAAGATATTCAAACAGGCAACAAGCACATGAAAAGATGCTCAATATCATTAGGCATTAGGGAAATGCAAACAAAATCTCAAGATACCATACTTCATACCCACTAGGATAGCTGTAATAATTTTTTTTTAGAGGAGATAATTAAAATGTCAGCAAAGATACAGAAAAAATGCTGGTGGGACTGTAAAATGTCTCAGCTATTGTGGAAAACAGTTTGTTGTTTCCTCAAAAAGTTAAACACAGACTGATAAAACCCAGCATTTTCACTCCAACTTACATACTCAAAAGATCTGAAAACATACATACATGCTAAAACCTGTACATGAATGTTCAAGGTGGAAACAAACCAAACGTTCATCAACAGATGAAAGGATAGAAAAAAAAAACGTGGTATATATATACAATGGAGTATTATTCAACTATAAAAAGGAATGAAGTTCTGATTTTTGCTATAACCATAAATGAAACTTAAAAAAATTATGCCAGTTCAGTGGGGTACCAGGCCAAGATGGCGGCTTAGCAATGTGTGCGTTTTAGTTCGTCCTCCAGAACAACTACCAAATAACTAGAAACAATACAGAACAGCTCCTGGGGCCATGTCAGTGACCGGACACAGCGTACCCCAGTCTGGACCAGCTGGACCGGCTGCAAGCACCCCCAGAACTGTGAGTTCCCCAACCACGGCGGCTGGCGCCCCTCCCCTACAGGCTGCTTCCCAGAGGGGAAAGGAAAGAGACTTTGCCAGCAGCAGGGGCTGAGCCCAACCAAATGCCAATTGTGGCATTAATTAACAAATTCTGACTACTAAAAATAGGCCCCCAGCTTAGGTGAACCTGGTCAAAGCGGAAGTTGCTCATTTTTGCCCTGGCGCCAAGGGGACAGGGCTGACGGAAAAAGAAAAAAGAAAAAAAGGAAACAGAGGTTTTTGTGGCTGTGTTTCTACAAAGGCTTCACTGCCTTTGGATATAGCAGCAGGGCTCCTCAGGCTGCAATTGTCCCAGGCATAGGCAGAAAGAAGCTCGTTTGAGGGCTTGTCTGGAATCTGTGCCTTCCCCAGGGGAGGGGTAAAGCCCAACTCAGGTGGAATCCCTCCCTCAAGGAATTCAGACACCAGGGCTTGGTAATTTGAAGCCATTAATACCAGCCTACAACCTCTCCTCTGTCTCCACCACACCCCCAGCAGGGAGAGTCTGCCAAAGTTAAAGGTACCGCATCATCTTATGCTGGTGGGATCCACAGGCAGACAAATGCCACATACTGGGCAGGATAAGAAAAACAGAGTTCAGAGACTTCACAGGAAAGTCTTTCAACCTGCTGGGTCTCACCCTCAGGGAAAACTGACGTAGGTGACTCTTTCCTCCTGATAGGAGGCCTGTTTGGTCTGGGAAAATCCGGCTGGGGACTATAATACCTAAGCAGACCTTTCTAAGGGTGGGGGGGAAAAGGCACCATACAAGCAGGGCAAGAAACAAAAAACAAGAACTGAAAAATTCTCCTCTGTTAAATAAAACCTAAGCTAGAGGTCCAGAATAAGATGAACTGAACGTCAAAGAACAAATAGACAACAAATTCATCCAGCAAGAAAATGCCAGGTAAACGAAGTGAAAGCAATCTCCAGAATAAACTAGTTAAGGTAATTAAATGTCAAGACACTGGCAAAAAAATAACAAATCACATCAGGAAAACTGAAGATATGGCCCAATCAAAGGAACAAACCAACAATTCAAATGAGATACAGGAGCTGAAACAATTAATTCAGAATATACAAACAGACATGAAAAACCTCATCAAAAACCAAATCAATGAATTGAGGGAGGATATAAAGAAAGCAAGGAATGAAAAAAAGAAGAAATTGAAAGTCTGAAAAAACAAATCACAGAACTTATGGGAATGAAAGGCACAGTAGAAGAGAAGAAAAAAACAATGGAAACCTACAATGGTAGATTTCGAGAGGCAGAGGATAGGATTAGTGAACTGGAGGATAGAACATCTGAAATCTGACAAGAAGCAGAAATTAAAGGGAAAAAATGGAAAAATATGAGCAGGGACTCAGGGAATTGAATGACAATATGAAGCACACAAATATACGTGTTGTGGATGTCCCAGAAGGAGAAGAGAAGGGAAAAGGAGGAGAAAAACTAATGGAGGAAATTATCACTGAAAATTTCCCAACTCCTATGAAAGACTTAAAATTACAGATCCAAGAAGTGCAGCGTACCCCAAAGAGAATAGATCCAAATAGACGTACTCCAAGACACTTACTAATCAGAATGTTCGGGGTCAAAAAGAAAGAGAGAATCTTGAAAGCAGTAAGAGAAAAGAAATCCATCACATACAAGGGAAGCCCAATAAGACTATGTGTAGATTTCTCAGCAGAAACCATGGAGGCGAGAAGACAGTGGGATGATATATTTAAATTACTAAAAGAGAAAAACTGCCAACCAAGAATTCTATATCCAGCAAAACTGTCCTTCAAAAATGAGGGAGAAATTAAAACATTTTCAGACAAAAAATCACTGAGAGAATTTGTGACCAAGAGACCGGCTCTGCAAGAAATACTAAAGGGAGCACTAGAGACAGATACGAAAAGACAAAATAGAGAGCTGTGGAGAAGAGTGTAGAAAATAAGACTAAGAGTAAAGGTAAAAAGAAGGAAAATTAGATATAACATATAAAATCCAAAAGCCAAAATGGTAGAAGAAAGTACTACCCGTACAGTAATAACAGTAAATGTAATGGATTAAACTCCCCAATCAAAAGACATAGACTGGCAGAATGGATTAAAAAACAAGACCCATCTATATGCTGTCTACAGGAAACACATCTTAGATCCAAGGATAAACAAAGGTGAAAGTGAAGGTTGGGAAAAGATATTTCATGCAAATAACAACCAAACAAGAGCAGGAGTAGCTATACTAATATCCAACAAAATTAGACTTCAAATGTAAAACAGTTAAAAGAGACAAAGAAGGACACTATGTATTAATAAAAGGAACAATTCAGCAAGAAGACATAACAATTCTAAATATTTATGTACCGAACCAGAATGCTCCAAAATATATGTGGCAAACACCAAAAACACTGAAAAGAGAAACAGACACATCTACCATAATAGTTGGAGACTTCAATTCCCCACTCTCATCAATGGACAGAACACCTAGAGAGAGGATCAATAAAGAAAAAAGAGAATTTGAATAATACAATAAATGAGCTAGTCTTAACAGACATTTATAGAACATTACACCCCACAACAGCAGGATACACCTTTTTCTCAAGTGCTCATGGATCATTCTCAAAGATAGACCATATGCTGGGTCACAAAGCAAGTCTCAATAAAGATTGAAATCATACAAAACACTTTCTCAGATCATAAAGGAATGAAGTTGGAAATCAATAATAGGCAGAGTGCCAGAAAATTCACAAATATGTGGAGGCTCAACAACACACTCTTAGACAACCAGTGGGTCAAGGAAGAAATTACAAGGGAAATCAGTAAATATCTCGAGGCATATGAAAATGAAAACACAACATA
Organism: Myrmecophaga tridactyla; assembly: GCA_004026745.1. Lineage (NCBI taxonomy): Eukaryota > Metazoa > Chordata > Mammalia > Pilosa > Myrmecophagidae > Myrmecophaga > Myrmecophaga tridactyla. The sequence goes on from PVIY010024726.1 coordinate 9,193, forward strand.
TCAAAACTTATGGGACGCAGCAAAGGCAGTGCTAAGAGGGAAATTTATTGCCCTAAATGCTTATATCCAAAAAGAAGGGCAAAATCGAGGATTTAATTGTCCACTTAGAAGAACTAGAGAAAGAACAGCAAACTAACCCCAAAGCAAGCAAAAGGAAAGAAATAATGAAGATTAGAAATAAATAAAGTTGAGAACATGAAAACAATTGAGAAAATCTACAAAACCAGAAGCTGGTTTTATGAGAAAATCAATAAGATTGATGGACCCTCAGCAAGACTGACAAAAAGAAAAAGAGAGAGGATGCAAATAAATAAGATCAGAAATGGAAGAGGAGATATTACCACTGACCCCACCAAAATAAAGGAAGTAATGACAGGATACTATGAACAACTTTATGCTAATAAAACGACAATGTAGATGAAATGCACAACTTCCTAGAAAGGCATGAACAACCAACATTCACTCAAGAAGAAATATTTAACCTCAACAAACCAATTACAAGTAAAGAAATTGAATCAGTCATTAAGAAGCTCCCCAAAAATAAAAGTCCAGGACCAGATGGCTTCACATGTGAATTCTACCAAACATTCAAGAAAGAATTACTACCAATCCTGCTCAAACTCTTCAAAAAAATTGAAGAAGAGGGAAAGCTACCTAACTCATTCTAGAAAGCCAACATCACCCTCATACCAAAGCCAGAGAAAGATATTACAAAAAAAAAGAAAACAACAGACCAATCTCTCTCATGAATATAGATGCAAAAATCCTCAACAAAATTCTAGCAAATCGAATCCAGCAACACATTAAAATAATTATACATCATGACCAAGTAGGATTCATACCAGGTATCAAGGATGGCTCAATATAAGAAAATCAATTAATGTAATACACCATATCAACAAATCAAAGCAGAAAAACCACATGATCATCTTGATTGATGCAGAAAAGGCATTTGACAAAATTCAACATCCTTTCCTGTTGAAAACACTTCAAAGGATAGGAATATAAGGGAACTTCCTTAAAATGATAAAGGGAACATATGAAAAACCCACAGCTAATATCATCCTCAATGGGGAAATACTGAAAACTTCCCCCTTAAGATCAGGAACAAGACAAGGATGTCCACTATCACCACTGTTATTCAACATTGTGTTGGAAGTTCTAGCCAGAGCAATTAGACAAGAAAAAGAAATACAAGGAATCAAAACTTGAAAGAAAGAAGTAAAACTCTCACTGTTTGCAGATGATATGATACTATATGTCAAAAACCCTGAAAAATCCACAGCAAAATGACTAGAGCTAATAAACGAGTACGGCAAAGTGGCAGGGTACAAGATCAACACTCTAAAATCTGTAGTGTTTCTATACACTAGTAATGAACAATCTGAGGGGGAAATCAAGAAATGAATTCCATTTACAATTGCAACCAAAAGAATAAAATATTTAGGAATAAATTTAACTAAAAAGACAAAAGACCTATAAAAAGAAAACTACAAGAAATTGTTAAAAGAAATCACAGAAGACCTAAATAGATGGAAGGGCATACCATGTTCATGGACTGGAAGACTAAATATAGTTAAGATGTCAATTCTACCTAAATCAATTTACAGATTCAATGCAATACCAATCAAAATCCCAACAACTTACTTTTCAGAAATAGAAAAACCAATAACCAAATTTATCTGGAACGGCAGGGTGCCCCGAATATCTAAAAGTATCCTGAGGAAAAAAAATGAAGCTGGAGATCTCACGCTGCCTGACTTTAAGGCATATTATGAAGCTACAGTGGTCAAAACAGCATGGTACTGGCATAAAGATAGATATATTGACCAATGGAATCGAATAGTGTTCAGATATAGATCCTCTCTTCTATGGACAATTGATCTTTGATAAAGCAATCAAGCCAACTCACCTGGGACAGAACAGTCTCTTCAATATATGGTGCCTAGAGAACTGGATATCCATATGCAAAAGAATGAAAGAGGACCCATATCTCACAGCCTATACAAAAGTTAACTCAAAATGGATCAAAGATCTAAACATTAGATCTAAGACCATAAAACAGTTAGAAAATGTAGGGAAATATCTTCTAAATCTTATAATTGGAGGCAGATTTATAGACCTTATACCCAAAGCATGAGCACTGAAGAAAGAAAGAAAGAAATGGGAACTCCTCAAAATTAAACACTTTCGCGCATCAAAGAACTTCATCAAGAAAGTAAAAAGACAGCCTACATAATGGGAGACAATATTTGAAAACGACATATCAGATAAAGGTCTAGTATCCAGAATTTATAAAGAGCTTGTTCAACTCAACAACAAAAAGACAACAAATCCAATTACAAAATGGGAAAAAGACTTGAACAGACACTTCTCAGACAAGGAAATACAAATGGCCAAAAGGCACATGAAGAGATGCTCAATGTCCCTGGCCATTAGAGAAATGCAAATCAAAACCACAGTGAGATATCATCTCACACCCACCAGAATGGCCATTATCAGCAAAACAGAAAATGACAAGTGCTGGAGAGGATTTGGAGAAAGAGGCACACTTATCCACTGTTGGTGGGAATGTCAAATGATGCAACCGCTGTGGAAGGCAGTTTGGCGGTTCCTCAAAAAGCTGAATATAAATTGCCACATGACTCAGCAATACCATTGCTAGGTATCTCCTCAAAGGACATAAGGGCAAGGACACAAACGGACATTTGCACACCAATGTTTATAGCAGCATTATTTACAATTGCAAAGAGATGGAAACAGCCAAAATGTCCATCAACAGACGAGTGGCTAAACAAACTGTGGTATATACATATGATGGAATATTATGCAGCTGTAAGACATAATAAAGTTATGAAGTATGTAACAACATGGATGGACCTTGAGGACATTATGCTGAGTGAGATTAGCCAAAAACAAAAGGACAAATACTGTATGGTCTCATTGATATGAACTGACATTAGTGAGTAAACTTGGAGAATTTCATTGGTAATAGAGACCATTGGAGATAGAAATAGGGTAAGATATTGAGTAACTGGAGCTGAAGGGATACAGACTGTGCAACAGAACTGAATATAAAAACTCAGAAATGGACAGCACAATCTACCTAACTGTAATATAATTATGTTAAAACACTGAATGAAGGTGCATGTGAGAATGATAGAGGGAGGAGGGCTGGGGGCATAAATGAAACCAGAAAGAAAGATAGATGTTAAAGATTGAGATGGTATAATCTAGGAATGCTTAGAGTGTATAATAATAGTGACTAAATGCACAAATTTTAAAAATGTTTTTGCATGAGGAAGAACAAAGGAATGTCATTACTGCAGGGTGCTGAAAATAGATGGTAATTAATATTTTAAAATCTCACCTTATGTGTGAGACTAAAGCAAAACATGTTTATTTGGTACAAAATTTATATTTTGACTAGTGCATTACCTAATATAACTTATGTAGATAGTTTGACTGAACACCATAAGTACTTGGACTCTCAGGTAGGACATGAGATTTTGTTGGTTTGTCCAGAGTGATGCCCCGATGAATCCCAGAGTGATTCAATCAGTGAGTGGAAAAGTATTTGCAGAGTCCCCTTTGGGAAATGGTGAGAGAGGGGGGAAATTCAACCTCCCCAAGTTGAATTCTTGATATTCTCACAAGCAGTTTGGACAAGCAAAGCTATAGGCTGAGGCCCCAGTCTTGGGGTTGGTTCATATGAAACTTAACCCCATAAAGGATAGGTCAAGTCTACTTAAAATTTAGGCCTAAGAGTCACCCCCAAGAGAACCTCTTTTGTTGCTCAGATGTGGTCTTTCTCTCCAGCCAACGCACCAAGCAATCTCACCACCCTCCCCCTGTCTATGTGGGACATGAGTCCCAGGAGTGTGGACCTTCCTGGCAACATGGGACAGAAATCCTAGAATGAGCTGAGACTCAGCATCAAGGGGTTGAGAAAAACCTTAGAATGAGCTGAGACTCAGCATCAAGGGGTTGAGAAAACCTTCTTGACCAAAAGGGGGAAGAATGAAATGAGACAAAGTGTCAATGGCTGAGAGATTCCAAACAGAGTCAAGAGTCTATCCTGGAGGTTATTCTTACACATTGAGTAGATATCACCTTGTTAATCAAGATGTAAGGGAGAGGCTGGAGGGAACGGCCTGAAAATGTAGAGCTGTGTTCCAGTAGCCATGTTTCTTGAGGATGATTGAATAATGACATAGCTTTCACAATGTGACTGTGTGATTGTGAAAACCTTGTGTCTGATGCTCCTTTTATCTACCTTGTCAACAGACGAATAGAACATATGGAATAAAAATAAATAATAGGGGGAACAAATGTTAAAATAAATTTAGTATGAAATGCTAATGAAAGCGAGGGGTAAGGGGTATGGTATGTATAATCTTATTTTTTCTGTTTTCATTTTATTTCTTTTTCTGTTGTCTTTTTATTTCTGTTTCTGAATTGATGCAAATGTTCTAAGAAATGATGAATATGCAACTAAGTGATGATATTTTGAATTACTGATTATATATGTTAATGTTTTAGTTTGTTAATTTTTTTTTAATTAATAAATTTTAAAAAAAGAGTAGTTCAGTGGAAGAATTCTCACCTGCCATGCAGGAGACCCGGGTTCAAATCCCAGCCCATGCACTTCCAAAAGAAAAAAAGAAAAAAATCAACAAATGGTGCTGCAATAACCAGATAGTCACATGGAAAAAGAACAAAATGTGACATGCCCCCCCCCGTACAGCATACAAAAATAAAAAAGATTGCAAGACAGATAATTGCATTTAAAAAGTAGCCTTTTACTGCACTTTAAAGTAAAGCTTTGAGAGAGCTGCTCTCCCCAATTTTGACTGAACCAATGAATCTGCCACCAGCACCTTCTACCCCAAGAAGCCTGGCCATGTGCCATTCCAAGTGAAGCCCCCGGCAAGCCCTCCTTAGGTCCTTAGATGGACTTTGACTTTTAGGAACTTAAGTTGCCTGCTTCCACATGCAACCTGCATGTCAGTCCACGTCCTTGCATCACCTCCCCGACCAACCTGGGTTAGCACCATCTTGGTTCACTGTCAAGTCCCCTCTCTCTCCACAGTCCTTAATCAACAGGGTCATTCGGGACGAAAGCCTGTGAAATCTGATCCTCACAGTCCATAAACACACAGTACACCTGGGGTGTGCAGACAGTTCCCATCAGAGAACTGCAAATGCATGTAACTCTGTCCTGGAAACAAAAAAATAATCCCATTTATTTAAAACAAAAACAAAAACAACTATGTAATGACAGGTTTACCTAAGAAATTAGTTAAAATATAACATAAATATACTTCACTGTTACTTGATATCTATGTTCCAGGTTATTAATAATATAATACAGAGGTATTTGTAAAGACATATGGAACATTTTTGGAACTCTTCATCTCTATAAAAGAATTCAAATGGCATGTTTCACAAGCCAACTTGATTTGGGGGCAAATTCTGACCTCATTTGTGTGCATCACAGAATCCTCATGTTGAGTTGATAATAAAGCCTTGAGGCTGTGGGCTCTGTTCAAGGAAATAAATCATCATTGTAAGGTCAATTAATAAATGGGGCAATACATCAAAAAAAAAAAACAAAACATTATGCCAAGTGAAAGAAACCAGACAGAAAAGGCGGTATATTGTATGCTCTGTTCATATGAGATGTCCAGAATAAGCAAACCTATAGAGACTGAAACCTGATTTGTGGTTGCCAGGGATGGGGGGAGGGGGAATAAAGAGCGAGCGCTTAATGGGCACAGGGTTTTCACCTGGGGGTGGGGATGAAAAAGTTCCGAAAAGAGGCGGTGGAGATAGTGGCCCATTGTGAATGCGCTTAATGCCACCGAATTGTACACTTTAAAATGATTATAACAGCAAACTTTATATGTTTCACTACCCACATACACAAAGCTATTCAAAATGTTTACTTGCTGTTTTTGAAGCTCACTTTTTTTTTCTTTTTCAAGAAAATGCCAAAGTGTGTGAACACTCTCACTGCACAGAAAAGCTCCTTTAAGACCTCTTTACACAGTTCTCACCCTCAAGGTCTGTCTGCGATAAAGCGGCTTCAGAAAAAGCCTTGCTCGCTTTCTGCTCTCCCCAGGACTCCCGGAAGCCCAGCCCTGCCCCCTCTCCCCCAGAAGGCTCTCCCCCCCCAGGCTGCTCTTCTGGTCTACTTCCCCCTAACTCCCCTAGAAAACATGTTCTGCCTCCTACTCTGGAAGTGGTTTCTCTCACTTCCCAGGAACTCGGACCCAGGGATGTTGGCGAACAAAATCCTCCACCTTGTTACCCACTGTTCTGGTTTGCTAGCTGCCAGAACGCAACACACCAGAGATGGACTGGGCTTTAATAAAAGGGGATTTATTTTGCTAGTTCTTCAGAGGAAAGGCAGCTAACTTTCAAGTGAGGTTCTTTCTTACATGGGAAGGCACAGGGAGATCTCTGCTGGCCTTCTTTCCAGGCCTCTGGGTTCCAACAACTTTCCCCGGGGTGATTCCTTTCTGCATCTCCAAAGGCCGGGGCTGAGCTGCGAGTGCTGAGATGAGGTACACTGAGCTGCTTGGGTTGTGCTATGTTAAGCTCTCTCATTTAAACACCATCCAATTAAATCAAATATCATTTATTGCAGCAGACACGCCTCCTAGCTGACTGCAGATGTAATCAGCAACGGATGAGGTTCACATGCTATTGGCTCACGTCCACAGCAATAGAACTAGGCACCTTCGCCTGGCCAAGCTGACACATGACTCTAACTCACACACACACCTATCACCTCCTGCAATCCCCCCCAACAGCTGTTAAGCAGCAGCGCTGGGACCTGAACCCCATAGGGCATCAGACTCTGCAAGGTCACTAGTCACATCAGAAGTGCTCGAAATGTCTTAGTTCTCCCCTCTTCTCCTCCAGTCACGTCATGATTGCTCAACAACAATCAAGGGCTCCCTACTGCCTAGAGCAAGGGTCAGCAAACTATGCTGTCCCCTGTTATTGTAAGTTTTTTGAAACCCAGTCGCACCCATCATTTACACCTTTTCTACAGCTGCCTTTGCACTACAGAGTAAAGTGGTTATAACAGAGACCATACGGCCTGCAAAACCTAAAATAAAGACTCTCGGGCACTTTGCAGAATTTGCCAGTCTCTGGCCTAGAGAATAAGAGGAAGAAGATCCTTCTTTGAATCTGCTGCAGAACAAGTGCTCCATAAATAAATTTTAAATGAGTGAACAAGATGCCCGCAGCATCATCTTGGGGTCACAGCCGTAACGCAAAGAGATCCATCAATATAGTCAGACACCCTAACTTACCTGGCCCCTGGAATAGTGACACCGTGTTCTTGCAGACCACAGACAGCTTGTCCAGGATGGCTGCTGACACCCCCGATTTCGTGGCCATCTGGAGCTAGCAGAGAAGTCAAGATCATTAAGTCCACTCTTCTTTACCCCGTTATCCATGCCACCACCTGATACAAAAATTGCATGTTCATCCTCTGTTGGCATGCAATAAGAAAATCATTTTCTTGTAAATTCAACAAACAGAACAGTAACGTTGAATATGCTTTTCAAATTGTACTCCCCCTTCCCTCATGAAAGTGATATAGTCCAACTTGCCCACTCGATCACTGGAGAGGCTGAGGTGCAGGTAAAGGTGCTGAAGGTGCTCCAGTGGGTGCAGCGGGAAGGAAACAGCTGGGTTCTCTGGAGCTCCCAATGTCTGGTGGTGCTCGGGGGCTCCTCTGAGCCCGCTCCTTGCCAGAGGTGTGCACGGGCTGGGGAGAGGGATCCTGACTCTGCCTGGAGGCCCCTGGCTGGGCTTTTGTGCCGCCATGGCCTCTACCAGCAACCTCTGTGCTCTCCGAAGGAACCCAGGGGACTTCCAAAGGGAGAGAAGGCGATTTGGCCCGTGGTCTGCAGTGCCGAGGGTGGACAGAAGCAGGATAAGAAAGGGACCTGGCCCACGGCAGGGACAGGTAGGCCCAGATTCAGGAACCCCTGAGGGATGGAAAGGTGTACTCTTCAACCCCTGCTGCTGCTTCCTCTACCACGGGCCATTTGCTCCTCATCCTTGATCCAGTGTGCCTGCTCCTGTCATCTGCCCCACCGGCCTCTCTTGGGCCCCCTGGGCCTACCCTGGCAGCCACCCCATGGCCTGTAGGCCCTGCATGACAGTATTATAAAACAATGTCAATCCAACTCTCATACTTAAAAACAAATAGAAATCATCCACTCCCTCAAGTCCTCCGAGTGTCAGGAGAAGCACTGGCCCCACTGCTGCCCCCAAACACCTGTGTGGCCCCACAATTCCCCCAGTAGTTCACTGAGGAAACGCGGCGGCGATCCCAATGCCTTTATTGGTCCTAAACAAGGACTCCTGGGTTCTTATACTGAGGCAGGAGCTCCTGGATTTTGGGCCGGGGTGCTGTGATGGTTTGGACGATCCTCAGTGGGGGCAGGAATTTCTGGGGTGCCATAAAAATGGGGAAGTCAGGTTTAGTCTTCTTGTCGAAGACACACAAATCCAGGATGGCAGACTTAGCGCCATAGAAGCTTTCCTTCTTGGGCCGCGTCGGGGTGAACCGGGGACGCCGGCGAGGCTCTACCAGCAGCCGCACCAGGTCCTTCCGGAAGAGATTCCAGCTGTTCTCCTTGAGGAAGCTCTGGCACATCTCTTCATCACTGGGGGCAGACACAGGCGCTGAGGTCCCCATGACAGCTGCCCCTGCCCGCTGCCCCTCTTCCCAATCCCTAACCCCAGTGTCCCCTCCCGCCTCTGGGCCATTTCCCAGACTCCTCTCTCTGCCGCCTTGCCCTTTCCACAACTTTCTTCCCCTAGGCCTATGCTGTCCCAGGAGATGGCCACAAGCCATGTGTGGCTACTGAGTAACTGAAATGTGGCCCTTCTGAATTAGAGCTGTGTTACGAGTATAAAATACACAGATTTCAAGAACTTAGAACAAAAAAGGAACATAAAACATCTCAATAATCTTTATATTCCATGCTGAAGTATTTTCCATGGGCCGAGTTACATAAAATAGATTATTAAAATGAATTTTACCTGTTTCTTTTTGCTTATGATATGGCTACAGAAAATTTTAAATTATATATGTGTTTATTAGCCATTAGGGAAATGCAAATCTAAACCACAGATACCACTTCATGAGATAACACTTCATGCCCACTAGGATGGCTAAAATTAAAAACACAGATAATAACAAGTGTTGACAAGGATGTGGATAAAGTAGTGGGGCTGTAAAATGATGCAGCCACTTTGGAAAACAGTCTGGCAGCTCTTCGAAAGATTAACCATAGGGTTACCATGTGACCCAGCAATTCTCCCTGTAGGTATACACCCGAGAGAAATGAAGCCATGTCCACACAAAAAAATTATACATGAATGTTCATAGCATCACTATTCATAATAGCCAAAAAGGGGAAACAATGCAAATATCCATCAGGCGACGAATGGAGAAATAAATTCGGGTACATTTGTACAATGGACTATTATCCAACCATAAAAAGGAAGGAAGTACTGCTGCCTGCTACGATGTGGATGAACCTTGAAAACTTTATGGTAAGCGAAAGAAGCCAGTACAAAAGGCCACATACTGTATGAGTCTATTTATGTGAAATGTTCAGAATAAGCAAATCTATAGAGATACAAAGCAGTCTAGTGGATGCTAGGGCTGGGGAAAGAGATGGGAGTGGGGGGGATTGACTATTAATGGATGGGGGTTTCTTTTGAGGGACATGAGGTTCTAAAATTGACTGTCATGATGATTGCACAATTCCGTGACTATACTAAAAACCATTGAATTGTACACTTTACATAAGTGAATTGTATGATATATGAATTTATCTCAATAAAACTATTTTAAAAATTACATACGAGGTTTGCGTTATATTTCTTCTGCACAGATCAACCCTAGAGCCTGGCCACACAGGTTGTAAACAGTGGACCATCACCTGGGAATTGTCAGCAGTGCCCAACCTCAGGCTTCTCCCAAACATATTGAATCAGAATCTGCATTTTAACAAAAACCCCGACTGGACTAGTTCCACGTGAAGGCTTAAAACGTAAAGGCTGGACGAGCAATGAGATCACTGGGTCCTGGTTGAATATAGAGATTCAAGGACCCCTCCCCAGGGATACTGAGTCAAAATCTGGGCACAGGGCCCTTTAATCGAAGCACCCCAAGTGACTCACTCATTCTCTCATTCAACAAAGATTTACTGAGTGCCTGGCATGTGCCTGGAGCTAAGAAGACAGTGGGAACAACAAGACGTGGTCCCTCGAGGAGCCTGCAGTTGTCTGGCACCAGTCTAGGTACTGTGTTTGGAAATCCTGACCAGGCGAATCCCTACTGTCTGTTACGAACCAGCTTGTGTATTAAATTTCTAGGAATCTCTTTCCAGGATCTTGCAGGTGAATGGCCATTTCCTTCCCAAGGTGACCCCAGGCTTTGTATGCAGACTTCCAATTATAACATTTACCTATAGGGCCTGGTACTAGGTAAACTCTTAAAAAGCACTTTGTTGTTGTTGATATTGTTATGAATGGGCTCCTATCTCTCCCACCCAGTGGAGAGTCAGGAGTGGGATTAGATGTTTGAGCATCACCCTAAGGGGACAGATGTAAGCAACAGGCTCTGACCAGTGCAGGATATGTCCTGGTGCTGTGACTCCATCCAGCCCCTTTTCCCTAGTATATGAGGGTGGGGAAATTGGGGTATGTAGAATGGGCTCAGCCCTGGGTTTATTTCCCTCTGAGACTACAACAAAGGAAGGAAGTATTAAACTTCCATTGTATTTTCTAAGGAGCCAGGCCTAATAAATCATTAATACATCAGAATATTTTTCTGAATAGGTTGTATTGATCAGGACAAAGTCAAAATTTTTTTTTTAGGAATAAATTTATTTTTATTTTTTTAACATATGATCATTCCATTCTACATATATAATCAGTAATTCACAATATCACATAGTTGCATATTCATCATCATGATCATTTCTTAGAACATTTGCATCAATTCAGAAAAAGAAAAAGACAACAGAAAAATAAAACGAAAACAGAAAATAAATAAATAAATAAAATTATACATACCATACACCTTACCCCTCCCTTTCATTGATCACTAGCATTTCAATCTAAATTTATTTTAACATTTGTTCCCCCATTATTTATTTTTATTCCATATGTTCTACTCGTTGATTGACAAGGTCGATAAAAGGAGCATCAGACACAAGGTTTTCACAATCACACAGTCACGTTGTGAAACCTATATCATTATACAATCATCACCAAGAAACATTGTTATTGGAACACAGCTCTACGTTTTCAGGCAGTTCCCTCCAGCCTCTCCATTACATCTTGAATAACAAGGTGATATCTACTTAATGCATAAGAATAACCTCCAAGATAACCTCTCGACTCTGTTTGGAATCTCTCAGCCATTGACACTTTAGGACAAAGTCAAATTTGATCCATAAAGATCAACTTAAGAAAAAAACCCAGAGGTCAAAATGGACCACAAGTTAGTCCTGTTATTCTCAGTGGTATGCTGAGGGCAGCTCCGACCAGCTCACTGGAGCTGATTGTGAGCAACTCTTCTCAACTCCACGTGCCATGACATCAGGTTGGAAGTTGAAATTGGCCATGGTGGGAGTATTTATACCACTTAAATCAGCAAATGCTATAAGTCAGTGTTATCTCCCGCCCTCCTGGAGGGTTAGTTACTGAACATTTACCAGTGTATCACTGGATAGTCTCCACTTAATAAGTTCTGTTACCTCCCAATTTCTTATATAATATATAACAAAAACTATATCTAACATGGACTTGCACTTTACATGTGCAAAATCAGTTAGTCTTCCAGGCCATCCCATTTCACAAACATGGAGACTGAAGCTCAAAGAAACTAAGTGATGTACCAAAATCTATGAGGGGGCAAGCAGATGATTACAAATTCTTAGGGGGAGAGAGATTAAAGAGACGATAACAACTAAATGCAATGTATAACCCTGAAGGAGAAAATGCTCAAAAGGATATTATTGGGACATATGGAATAAATCAGAGTATAGAGCATAAACTTTATATGGACATTAGATTTCTTGAACTTGATAACTGTATTTAAGGTGGTTATATAAGTTCTTAGGAAATATACATCGGACTGTTATGTGTTCAGAGAACATAGTATATACAACCTACTCTCAAATGTTTAGGAAATAGATAAGTAGATAGATGCATGGATGGATGGATGGATAGATTGATAGATTTCTTCATAGGTGTTTTGTAATATTTTTGCAATTGTCCTCCAAGTTTGAAATTATTTCCAAATTAAAAGTTTAAAAAAATCCTTAGGGGATACTTTATTTTTGGACCCAGAGCCCAAGTTTGATGCACATGGTCATACTGATTTCTAGTCTACTTTTCACTAAATGAGTATCTCTTCTAGGCCTCCAGCTTCCTGCAGGGGTTTCAGTTCAAACCCCTGCTTCATTTAGGCTGAAAGTTTCATCTGTCCTCCTGCCTTTAAAACTTCAGCCCATGATGCTCTTAACCCTTCCCCACTGGGCAATCCGAGCATTGGATCACATTTTGTGCTCTGGCTTTTGGATCCTCTCCATATTTGGCCCTTGAGGATTTACATTACTATTTTGTTGAGTTCTGGTATCCCCTGTGTTTGTAGGGGGTGAGTTTTTAGGTTATCTGGCCCATGGCTTTGCAAGACAAATGTCTTTGCCATTGACTGTGCAGTTTTTGGATGTCACTTCTTTTCTGGACCTCAGTATCCTCATCTAAAGCAGGAGGGATTTGGACTAGATGATAGCTATGTATTCTGCCTTCCTTAGCTGTTTAGAAATGTATGAAATCAACAATTAATGAGTAAGACAGAATTCTATCTGTCAGCATTATATGTGATCGCAGCTAAGTGCTGACTGGGCAGCACAGATGCCAAGTGCCCGAACATCTGCCACCCTGCAATCTATGTAAACCTTTTCTGAATTTCAACTCAACAACATTAACTGATACCCACACCACATGCCAGACATTATGCGAGGAGCTAAGATTCCTTAATTTCTCTTTTGAGGACACGGGTCTACACGGCCATTTTCTGTATTGGCAGTATACAGGAATCAGAGAATTGTGGCTCTCTGAACGGGAAGGAACCACCAGCATTTCTCAACCTGTTTTTTTCACATAACTGTGTCCCAGTTTTGGCTATATCCACATACCATCTGCTCTTTAATTTACTAAAGAGTTTTCTTTAAGTCTAATCAGTTTCTTTCACTTAAAAGCTTACTTCAGCCCTTTGTCCTAAGCAAAAAGATATATCAAATCATAGATTTAGTAAAGCTAGTCATGAGTTTTTTCTAATTCCCACGAATCAATATGACTCTGAAAACTAAAGATAAAGTCAATGTACCACCTAAAATCATCTTGTAAAATGATAGTGACTAAATGCACAAATTAAAAAATGTTTCTGCATGAGGAAGAACAAAGGAATTTCAATATTGCAGGGTATTGAGAATAGATGGTAATTCATACTTTAAAACTTTAACTTATATGTGAGACTAAAGCAAAAAATGCTTATTTGGTAAAAAATTTATATTTTGACAAGTGCATTTCCTAATATAACTTATATGGACAGTTTAATAGAACACCATAAGTGCATGGAACCTTGAATAGGGCATGATATTTTTGTAGGTTTGTCCAAAGGGATGCCCCAATATATCCCAGAGTGATGTGAACAGTGAATAAAAAAGTATTTGCAAAGTTACCTTAGGGGAATGGTGAGAAAAGGGGAAAATTCAACTTCCCCATTTGGAGAATTTCTGATATTCTTGCAAGCAGTGGGAACAACCAAATCAATAGGCCAAGCCCTCAATCTTGGGGTTTGTTCATAAGAAACATATCCCCGCAAAGCATTGACTAAGCCTACGTAAAATTAGACCTAAGAGTTATCCCCAGAGAACCTCTTTTGTTGTTCAGATGGGCCTATCTCTCTCTCAGCCAACATGACAAGCAAACTGACTGCCCTCACCCTCTCTACAAGGGACATGACTCCCAGGGGTATAAACCTCTCTGGCAATGTGGGACAGAAATCCTTGAATGAGCTAAGACTCAGCATAAAGAGATTAGGAAAATCTTCTCGACTGAAAGTGAGAAGAGAGAAATGAGATAAAATAAAGTGTCAGTGGCTGAGAGATTTCAAACAGAGTCCAGAGGTTATCCTGGAGGTTATTCTTACACATTATATAGATATCCCCTTTTTGTTCAAGATGTAATGGAGAGGCTAGAGGGAAGTGCCTGAAACTGTAGAGCTGTGTTCCAGTAGCCATGTTTTATAACTTTCACAATGTGACTATGTGACTGTGAAAACCTTATGTCTGATACTCCTTTTATCTATGATATTGACAGATGAGTAAAAATTATGGATTAAAAATAAATAATAAGGGGAACAAATGTTAAAATAAATTGAGTAGATTGAAATACTACTGAATAATGAAAGGGACTCGTAAGAGGTATAGAAAAAAATAGGGGGAACAAAGGTTAAAATCTATTGGGTAGATGGAAATACTAGTGGTCAATGAGAGGGAAGGGTAAGGGGTATGGTATGTGTGAGTTTTTCTTTTCTCTTTTTATTTCTTTTTCTGGAGTGATGCAAATGTTATAAAAAATGATCATGGTGATGAATATACAACTATGTGATGATATTGTGAGCCATTGATTGTGCACCATAGATGGAATGTTTGTATGTTAAGAACATTCATGTTTGTATACAGTTTTGGTCTGATAATTCAAAATAAATAATATTTTAAAAAATCATCTTGTAAGTTTTCTGTGGAATATGTTCCATACTTTGGGAAATTCTGATATAGTCTAATGTTCTTGTTTTACAGATGGGGTTCTGAAGCCCAGAGAGAAGAAGTGGCTTGTCTAAGGTCACTCAGATCTTATAGCAAATAACCTTCAGATCTGCTTCCTTCACACCTCCTCTGCCTTTATCTCTGGAACCACTTTCTCCCCACACCCGCCTGCAGTACATGTCTAATCACACAAGGAAAGAAAGGAAGATGCAGAGCAGGCCACGGTGGCTCAGTGGCAGAGTTCCTGCCTGCCATGCCGGAGACCTGTGTTTGATTCCCAGTGCCTGCCCATGTAAAAAAAAAAAAGAAAAAGAAAAGAAAGGAAGATGCAAAACTACATAATCAGTATGTTCTCCACTATGAGTATTATACATGCATAAATGAACAGGTATATTTAGCACATATCTTGCAGAGAAAATCATACTAAAAGGAAATACACCTGCTAACTGGGATTGCTGGAGGATTGCAATGATTTTGGTTTTCATCTTTTTTCCAGTTTTCTGTAATGAAATGCTCCATTCATTCATTGAACATTTATTGAGTGCCTACCACATGCCAGGGACTGCATAATATGCTATAGATGAAAGACAGCTAAACCACAGTCTCTGCCTTCATATAATAATTAGTCAACTGGTGGGGAAAGTATAAGCAGATACCTAAAATATAACATGATATGGTAGTTGCTAGAGCTTGTAGACAGCATTATTTATACAAAGTAAGGGGTACTTATTCCAATCTGGGGTCAGTCAGGGAAGGCTTCCTTAAGGAGTTGAATCTTAAAGAATCTTCATTCTTTAGGAAGCAAAAAGTGCAGGACTGGGGGATGGTGTTCCAGGCAGAAGGAACAGCATTGGCAAAGGCATTGGCGCAGGGCCCAGGAGCAATCTGCCGGGATTGCGGGCATGGAATAGAGGAGGCAGGAGGTGCTGCAGGAGAGGTGAGTGGGGGTCAGAGTATGAAGGGCCTTTTTATGGCATTGAGCTTGGACTTCTTCAGATAGGCAGTGAGATACCTCCTAAAGGTTGCATTGTTGGAATTGGGTTTTAGCAACAGTACAGCGTGCACAAAGGATCTGGTAGGAGGCAACTGAGGCAGGGGGGCCAGTAGGAAGGCTGCCGTAAGAGAGGTGTTTAGACCGGGAGCCCCAGAGCGGGACAGGGACATTATGTCATTCGGGGGGTGTATAAGATCACTGGGGTCTCGGATGCAAATATGCTTCTTTGTTTCAATCTTTTTAAAGTTCTATTTTTGCATGCTTTATAATGTATAATATCAGTAGAGCAGTATATGGCTATAACAAATACAAGTATGATATGCTATTTATATGTGGTGAGGGTACATGCTCAAACGCTTTTTAATAATAGGAGTTAAGAGATCAAAACAGTTTTGAGACCACTGTAAGGGGCAAAAAATGGTTTTCACATAAAAAATAGTTATTTTTCCCATTACAAAAGTAATAACATCCACTCTGGAAATGCTGGGAACCATAGAAATGTAAAAAGAAAAAGAAGCACTCATATCTCTTAAGATATATATATCTTTTTTTTTTTACATGGGCAGGCACCGGGAATCGAACCCGGGTCCTCTGGCATGGCAGGCGAGCATTCTTGCCTGCTGAGCCACTGTGGCCCACCCTTAAGATATCATTTATTTATTTTTAATAAGTAATACGTTACTATTGCAAATTTGGAGAGTAGAGAAAAAGAAAAAAAAACCCACTTGGAATGTCACTACCCTGATACTTTTGAAAAAGATTTTTTCCCCCTTATTACAAAAGCAATGCACACCTATTGCAAAATCAATTAAACGTGAGAAGAAGACACATCATCTAACAAGAAGTTCCCCTTTTGTTCCCCCTTCCAGAGAGAATGACTATTGCAAATGTGGCAATGCCAGGGCTATCACTGGCTTATTTCCTTCTAGGTCTTTCTCATGTAAGTGTTTTACAAAGGCATAATCATAGTATATATACAATTTTGTACCCTGCCCTTTTCATGTATAATTATATCATGCATTTTACCCTGATGCTATGGAGCCATTAATCTTACAATTTTTAAAATAAGAATTATATTCTATCAAGGGAATGGACCACAATTTTCTAAACTATTACTGTGGCACATGTGCGTTGTTTTTTCATTCCCTCTCCATTATGAACATGGCTGCTATGAACATCTTAACGCCTATAGTTTTCCTACATTTTGATTATATAAAAATAAATTCTCAGAAGGGAGAACTTAGCCTTAAAGAATAGGAATAGTTTTACGGCCCTTGAATGAGGATATGAACATTATCAAAAGTGTTGAGTCAATTTATAGTGTAGCAACAGCTACGTTTCATTTCATCCTTGTCAGCATTAGATATCATCATTTTTTCTTACTTTTAATAAAACAACAGTTGAAAAGCTATTCTTTGGATCTGACAGAAGCTATGCACGTTTCTGGTACTGACCTGGGGTATTCAGTCATCAGCTTCGACAACTTTTCTCTTGTCTCGCTGTCCAACAATTCACCAAATTTTCCTTTCCTCACTTTTATCACCTCGGCTCCCTGGCTCACCAGTATCAGAGGTCGCTTGTCACATTGGTTCTCGGACAGGAGGGCCTGGTGAAGGCCCTAGAGGAAGGAGGTCACAGGAAGTCAGACTCAAGGACCATCTAGTTCAACCACCAGGCTATCGAGATGGGGACAATGAGGACCCAAATGGAAGATGAATCCATCCAGGGTCACAGGGAGGAAAAGTCCAGGGTTTCTTGTGCTCTATGACATCGAAGCTCTCTGGCTCCTTCAAGTAGAAGAGCTCCTTGGACACTTCGTCCATTTCCCACCTTCACCTCGCAGGCCCCACCCCAAGAGTGGCACTGACCACACACACTCTCCAGAGACATTTCCCCACTGTCCATCTCAACCAATTTTTTTCTTTCAATTTTTATTTATTTATTTATTAAATTAAAAAAATTTAACAACAAAAGAACAAAAACACTCAACATATGATCATTCCGTTCTACATATATAATCAGTAATTCACAATATCATCACATATCAACCCTTCTTGTTGCTGTGTAAGCCCATCTACAATAAAAATCAAAGTCCTTCTCTTCCTCTTCTAGACCCCCTTTTCAAGCCCCCCCCCACCACTGCATCCTTTTCTACAGGCTTTTGCTCATAAATGTGTCTCTCCACTGAACCGTGATTCTTTCTCCATCCCTCACAGACTTTCACAACCCCTAGCCCTGACCTCTGCAGCTCACGCCGTTGCTCCCCTCCCTTAGCTTGGCCTCATACTTTGTTATAAGTGTAAGGGGCATGAAGCCCCACAGCATACCTGCTTCCTTTACAGAGAGGTCAGACTGCTTTAAGGAGACACCCTAAGATGGGACAGGACTGGGCTTAGAACCCTTGCTGCTGAACTCCCAATCCAGTGCTCTCACTTCAGCATCTCAGTGAAGACTCAGGCAAAAGAGGGGATGGCCTTCAATGCCCAGCTGTCCTGGCCTCAACAGGAGAGGGGGCATGAATGGAGGGAGACATTGTGCTGAGTGCAATAAGCCAGACACAAAAGGAAATATATTGTATGATCTCATTGATAAGAAATAATTAGAATAAGGAAAACTCATAGAGTCAGAATCTAGAATACAGGTCACCAGGGGTCAGGTGGGGATAAGGAATGGAGTTAATGCTTAAACTGTACAGAGTTTCTAACTGGGATGATGGAAAAGTTTGGGTATGGAGGGTGATGATGGCAGCACAACAGTATTGAAGTAATTAATAACACTGCATTATATATTTGAATATGGCTAAAAGGGGGCATTTTAGGTTGTATATATGTTACTGGAATAAAAATTTAAAAACATACATAGGTCTGAATGATACAAACAATACAAACAGTGACCCTTATTGTAAACGATGGACAATGGATAATAGTACAATCATGAATTGTATCAAATGTAGTACACTAATGCAAGGTGTTAATAATAAGGTGGTATACGATTTTTCTATTAACCTACAAGTTCTCTAATAAAAAAAAAAAAGGAAATCAGACCAACCACTTCCCTGCCTAGACCCTTCAAACAGCCTCCCAAAGCACCCAGGATAAAAGAAAGCTCACTGTGGCTGCCAAGGCCTGGCCTTGTGTTGCCCCTGCCTTGCTCCCTAGGCCCCCACCCCCTTGCCCTCATCTCCAACCCCCCAAACTGCCAGGCTTCTGCCCACCTCAGGCTCTGGACCTGCTGTTGTTCTGCTGGAACATGCTTCCCCCAGAGCTTTCCCTAATTTATTCTTTTCATCATTCGGGTCTCAGTTTAATATCACCTCCTCAGAGCAGCTTTCTTTGACCATCCCATTTAAGAAGTCCCCAAACCTGCTTTCCCTTCTATTCCTAAAGGCTGTTTGCCACTTTCTAGGGTCTATCTGTTTATTCTTGGTCCCTGACTACATCATAAGCCCCATGAGGGCAGGAATGATGGAGTTTCCTTGCCCACCCCAGCACCCTGGGCCATGCCAGGAGCATGTAGATGCTCCTGCTGAATGAGAGCTCGAATGGAGTCACAGAATTTTACAGTTGGCGGCCCATCCAAGTGAGTTTCCTCATATTCTGGAAGAGGACATAGATTCAGAGAGGTGGGGTGATTTGCCCAAGACCACACAGCTAGCTAATTTGAAGCAAAATGAGGACAAGACCTCCATCTGTCACCTTCCTTCCGCCCTGACCATGGCTCTGGCCTGGACACTTGTCACATCCCACCTGCCTACTTGGCTACAGCTGAGGCCTCGCCCTGCCCACTACCTGGAGAAATCTGGCTCCCTCACACCTCCTTCCTCAAAACCTGGACCTCTTTACTCCAGGCCCTGACCTCTGCTGTTTCCAGGGCTGACCCAGCTCCATTCTCCAGCTTCCAAGGATGAGGAAACTGCACTCGCCTACCTACTGGGAGGTGAACGTGGTCACACCTGTTGCCATTCATTCTCCTACAAATGAAGCCTGGGCCTGAAGAGCAGGGACAGTGGGGTCTTGACCCAGGCACATCACGGAGCCATCCACAGATATTTTCTCCAAAGAAGTCATGTCAACAAATAGTTGTTGAGGGGAGGGATCTGCCTGAAAATGTGGAGCTGTATTCCAGTAGCCATGTTTCTTGAAGATGATTGAACAATGATATAGCATTCACAATGTGACTGTGTGATGGTGAAAACCTTGTGTCTGATGCTCCTTTTATCTACCTTGTTGACAGATGAGTAGAACATATGGAATAAAAATAAATAAAAGGGGGAACAAATGTTAAAATAAATTTAGATTGAAATGCTAGTGATCAATGAAAGGGAGGGGTAAGGGGTATGGTATATATGAATTTTTTTCTGTTTTCATTTTATTTCTTTTTCTGAATAGATGCAAATGTTCCAAGAAATGATCATGATGATGAATATGCAACTATGTGATGATACTGTGAATTACTGATTATATATGTAGAACGGAACAATCAAAATAGGGATGTTTGCATTTGTTTGGTGTTTTTTTTGGTATTTAAAAAAAAATTACAAAAAAAAACCCCCAAATAGTTGTTCAGGGCCTTCTATAGGCTGGGCCCTGTAGGGTGAGCCAGAAAGGCAGGTCCTGGCTCTGAGCCCCTATTCAAAACCTTCCAGGTCTTCCCTCCTAGGGGAATCAAGTCCAAATCCCCTATTCTGGCAATCTGGGCCCTCGACAACACATGTCCTGTCATTCCATTCACACAGCCTCCCATTCCCGCCAATAATGACCAAAGAAAGCAACTCCTTCCTGCCCTTTTGTGCTCCAACCCTGCCCAGGGTGCCTAAGAGTCCCCAGCCCCTCAACCGTGCGATGTCCCTGGCTGCGTTGATGGCACCCTGTGTGCAGTTCTGAGCTGCTCACTCTGAGGGAAGACATTGACAAGTAGAGTAAAGTAGACAGTGAGAAAGCTAGAAATTAAGGTACATGAACAGTGACTGAAGGCATGGAGGATGTTTTGGCTGAACAAAAAAAATAATTAATGGGGTACTGGCATTTTACCTGGCTCCTTAAATGTTGAATGAAAGACAAAACAGCATTCTGCAAATATCATATGCCATGGAAGCTGATTTCTTCTGTTTTGTTCTTGGGTGACTAAGTGGGGGATGGGGACTGTGCAGGTGCTAACATAAAGCGGCAGGAGACTGAGTTTTACTGAACAAAGGGAAGAGTTTTCTAAGAGCTTGAAAACATTCAACCAGCCTTGTCTGAGGGCCATGGTAGGTGCTGGGGCTCCTGTGCTGCCTGGCCCATAATACAGGGTGAAAAGGGCTAAGGAGGACCCTGGGGACACCATACCTGAGGAATGGTGGAAAAGGCAGGGTGGAGGAGCAGGTCCCCATTGGTGGGATAATTGCACAGGGCTTCACAGGAGGACAGCCCCTCACCCAAACAGTTGAGGCCCATCCCTACTCACTAGGAAGCCGTCCTGCCCTCCGCCATGCCCCTCGGCTCCAGGGCTTATCAGCAGGCTTCAATGGCCATCAACTCACAGCTAAGCCTGTTCCATTGGCACTCTCCCCTCCACTACTGGATTGTTATATTTTTTAATAGACTTTATATTTTTAGAACAGTTGTAGATTCACAGAAACATTGAGAAGCTACTACAGAGTTCCCATATATTCCACACCCAGCTTCCCCTATTATTAACACCTTAACATTAATATGATACCTTTGTTTAAATGAATCATCCAATATTGATAAATGATTATTAACTGAGATCAAAAGGTTAGTTTTTGAGACAAAATAAAGTGTCAATGGCTGAGAGATTCCAAACAGAGTTGAGAGGAGGTGATTCTTAGGCATTATATAGATATTCCCTTTTCAGTTAAGGTGTAATGGAGAGGCTGGAGGGAACTGCCTGAAAATGTAGAGCTGTGTTCCAGTAGCCATGTTTCCTGAAGATGATTGTATAATGATATAGCTTTCACAGTGTGACTGTGTAATTGTGGAAACCTTGTGTCTGATGCTCCTTTTACCTACCATATCGACAGATGAGTAAAACATATGGATTAAGGATAAAATAATAAGGGGAACAAATGTTAAAATAAATTTAATAGATTGAAATGCTGGTGATCAGTGAGGGGGAGGGGTGGGGGTATGGTATGCATGAATTTTTTTTTTCTTTTTGTTTCTTTTTCTGGATTGATACAAATGTTCTGAGAGGTGATCATGGTGATGAATGTACAACTATGTGATGACAACGTGAGTTATTGTTTATATACCAAGCATGGAATGATCATATGGTAAGAATGTTTGTGTTTGTATGTTGTTATGTTTAAAAAAATTAAAAAATTTTTTTTAAAAAGTTTATTTTTATTTCCTAGTTTTATCTAATGTCCCTTTTCTGTCCCAGGATACCACATTACATTTAAAGTCATCATGTTTCTGCAGACTGCACTTGGCTGTCACAGTTTCTCACACTTTCCTTGTGTTTGTTGACCTCAATAGTTTTGAGGAGTACTGGTCAGGGATTTTTAGGATTCCCCACTTTTGGAATTTATTTGATCTTTTTTTCTGGCTCAGATTTGGAGGATGGGCTATTGGGAAGAAGACCACAGAGGCAACGGGCCTTTCTCAGCATATCATATCAATAGCACATACTGTCGACTTCCAGGAAGATGGCCGACTAGAGCAGCCCAAGATCAGCCCTGCTGCAGGGAAAAGTTGGAGAAGGAACAGGAGGGCGACTGAGGCAGCGATTTGGGAGTGCGTCTGACCCGGGAGAGGCTTCTGCACCACATGGGGCAGCCCTGGTTGCAGAGGCAGAGGAACTGAGAGGCAGAAAGGGGCAGAGGCGTGGAGCCTGCAGGAGTGCACGGACGGGAGCCAAGGACTAGAAAGTAAGCCAGGCTGCATTGCTTGGGCATGCTACCTTCAGCAGCACAGTCCCATGACCAGCGACGCACCCCACTCCTCACACACCTAAACCCCATCACCCGCTCCCATTCCCCATGCTCCAGGCACCCTCACACCACCAGCCACCAGTGCACATACCCGCCCCACACCCCCACCCCCAGTGCAGCTCAACCCACCTCTCCTGCACCCCTCCTGAGCACTGCCTCCCACTCCCTGTTCTCTGCAGGCTGTTGCCAGCACATAAAGGCTGCAGGCACTGACCTCCATACCTAGGCTACCTCTGCTGTCTTGCCCATAGTGTCAGACAACCTCACTCCACCACCCCTGAGCTCTGCACATCCATTGACAGCACTCCCAGGCCCATGCATGCAAACGGGCCCCCAATCACGTCATTCAGTTCTCGGAACCGCACTTTACAGCAGTTCTAGAACTGCAAATGTGCACGGCCCTCGGCTGTGAGAAAGTGCCGAACTGCGCAGCTGGGTCACATCTGCCCCCAATCCATGAAGGCATAACACCAACCTGCTGCCACAGCTCTACGCATGCACACAAAGGGCTCTGTGCCTTAGACCAGCACACACAAGGGTTACACCAACCAGACCGGTGCACACACACAACTACATCCTCCCTGGCCGCTGGGCACCACGTTCATAAGTATCAATGTAACATCCCCAATCTGCACCTATACCTGCCCTGTAACAAATCACCACACTGAGTGCTCCACCCTGTGCCCTGCTCCCTGCTCTACAACCATCCCACAAACACAAGACCTTAGACTACTGAAAAAAATCAACTCCCAAGGTAAATCAATCAAAATATTTACATGCCACGAAGACAGCAGAAGATCACTAAGCATATCACAATGTAGACAGATATAGCCCTGCCTAATGACCAAATGAAAACACCAGAGGAACACAGACATTAGAATAACTAATCAAAGATGTTCATACAACTCTACTTAATAAAATAAGTGGAATAGCAAATGACATAAAGGAGATCAAGAAGACAGCAGAAGAGCACAAAGAGAAATTTGAAAGAATAGAAAAATAGCAGCTATCACAGAGAATAAAGACCTGTTGACCAAATAAAAAACACACTAGAGGCACACAACACCAGATCTGAAGAGACAGAAGAAAGAATAAGTGATATAAAGGATAGGATAATTGACTTCGAAGACTCAAAACAGCAAATGGCAAAAAAAGATGGAAAAAAACTGAATGGGAACTCAGGGAAATGAAAGACAAAACAAAGTGCACAAATATAAGAATCACTGGTGTCCCAGAAGGAGAAGAGAGGAGTAAAGGGCTAGGAAGAGAAGCTGAGGATATAATGGGGGAAAACTTTCCAACCCTCATAAAGGACATAAATATACAAGTCAAAGAGGTCCAATGAACTCCAAACGGAATACATTCAAACAGGCCTTCCCCAAGGCACATACTAATCAGTACGCCAAATGTTGAAGAGAAGCAGAAAATCCTGAAAGCAGCAAGAGAAAAACAATCTACTACATACAAAGTGTGTTAGTTAGATTCAGTTGTCAACTTGGCCAGGTGAGCATAGCTAGTTTTGTTGCTGCGGACATAAGCCAATGGTACATGAACCTCATCTGTTGCTAATTACATCTGCAGTCAGCTAGGAGGCGTGTCTGCTGCAATGAAGGACGTTTGACTTACTTGGCTGGTGCGTAAATGAGAGAGCACAAGGTAGCACAGCCTAAGCAGCTCGGCATTCCTCATCTCAGCACTCGCAGCTCAGCCCAGGCCTTTGGAGATAAAAAAAGAAGTCACCCCGGGGAAAGTTGTTGGAACCCAAGGGCATGGAGAGAAGACCAGCAGAGACCATCCTGTGCCTTCCATGTAAGAAAGAATCTCAGTGGAAAGTTAGCTGCCTTTCCTCTGAAGAACTAACAAAATAAATCCCCTTTTATTAAGAGCCAATCTGTCTCTAGTGTGTTGCATTCTGGCAGCTAGCAAACTAGAACACAAAGGAAACCAAATAAGACTGAGTTCAGACTATTCAGCTGGCACCCTGGAGGTGAGAAGGTAGTGGTATGATATATTCAAGATCCTGAAAGAGAAAGACTTCCAGGCAAGAATTCTGTACCCAGCCAAATTGTCCTTCAAAATTGAGGGAGAGATTGAAGTTTTCACATACAAAGAAGTCCTGAAAGAATCTGTCAACAAGAGACCAGTCTTACAAGAAACAGTAAAAGGAGTTCTGCCACTGGAAAAAAAAAAAAAAAAAAAGACAAGAGAGGGAGGTCTGGAGGAGGGCACAGAATTGAAGAGTACCACTAAGGGTAATTTAAAGAATGCAAAGAGAAAGAGGGAAAAGAATATATAGATCATACAAATAATATAAAAAAGATAAGATGGTGATTCAAGAAACACATTTTCAGTAATAACTTCGAATGTTACTGGGCTAAACTTACCAATTAAAAGATACAAATTGGCAGAATGGATTAAGAAATATAATCCAGCTATATGCTGCTTATAAGAGTCCCATTTTAGACCAAAGGATACGAATAGATGGAAAGTGAAAGGATGGAAAAAGATTTTCCACAAAAAGTTGTAATCAAAAGAAAGCAGGAGTAACTACACTAATATCAGATGAAATAGACTTTAACTGTAAAGACATCATAAGAGACAAAGGAGGACATTATATACTAATTAAAGGGTCAATTCACCCAGAAGATATTACAATCATTAATGTTTATGCTCCCAATCAAGGAGCTCCAAGGTACATGAGACAGACATTGGCAAAACTGAAGGGAGCGACAGATGTTTCAATAATAGTAGGGGACTTCAATACACCACTCTCCTCTATAGATAGACCAACTAGACAGAAGATCAACAATGAATTGGAGAAGTTAAATAACTTGATAAATGAATTAGATCTAACAGACATATATAGGTCATTGCACCTAAAAGCACAAGGTTATACATTGTTCTCTAGTGCTCATGGAACATTCTCCAGGATAGATCATATGCAGGGGCACAAAACAGGTCTTTATAAATTTTAAAACACTGAAATTATTCAAAGCACTTTCTCTGATCACTATCGGATGAAGCTGGATCTCAATAACCATCAAAGAATGAGAACATTCATAAATATATGAAGATTAAATAACATACTCTTAAATAACCAGTGGGTCAAAGAAAAATTGCTACAGAGATCAGTAGCTATCTGGAGATGAATGAAAATGAGAATACAACTTATCAGAACTTATGGGATGTGGCAAAGGCTGTGCTGAGAGGGAAATTTATTGCTGTAATGCCTATATTAAAAAAAAAGAAAGAAAGAGCAAAAATCGAGGACTTAACAGCAAACCTGGAGGAACTTGAGAAAGAACAGAACCTAACCCAAAGCAAATAGAAGAAGAGAAATAACAAAGGTTAAAGCAGAGATGAATGAATGAGAGAACAAAAGAACAGAAAGAATCAATAAAACCAAAAGTTGGTTCTTCGAGAAAATCAACAAAATTGATGGGCCACTAGCAAGTCTGATTTAAAAAAATAAAAGAAGAGGATGTAAATAAACAAAATCAGAAATGAGAAGGGGTGCATTACCACAGACCCTGAAGAAATAAAATAAATCATAAGAGGATACTATAAACAACTATACGCCAATAAATCAGACAACTTAGATGAAATGGACAAATTCTTGGAGACACACAAACAAGCTCCATTGGCTCAGGAAGAAATAGAAGATCTCAACAAACCAATCACAAGTAAAGAGATTTCACCAGTCATCAAAAATCTTCCTACAAAGAAAAGCCCAGGGCCAGATGGCTTCACAGGGGAATTTTAGCAAACATTCCATAAAAAACTAACACCAATCCTGCTCAAATTTCTCAAAAAACTTGAGGTGAAAGGAACTCTTTCTAACTCATTTTATAAAGCTAATATCATTTTAATACCCAAACTGGGTAAAGATGCCATAAAAAAGGAAAACTACAGGCCAATCTCCCTAATGAACATAGATGCAAAAATTCTCAATAAAATATTAGCAAATCGAATCCAACAGCACATTAAAAGTATTACACACCATGACCAAGTGGGGTTTAACCCAGGAATGCAAGGATGGTTCAACACAAGAAAATCAATACAAAACAGCACATTAACAAATCAATAGGGAAAAATCACATGATCATCTCGATTGATGTTGAAAAAGCATTCGACAAAATTCAGCATCCTTTTCTGATAAAAACACTCCAAAAGCTTGGAATCAAAGATAACTACCTCAAAATGATAAAGGGAATATATGAAAAAAAACAAAAACAAAAACAAAACCCCATAACCACTTCCACGCAGGAGACCTAGGTTAGATTCCCGGACCAGCACCCAAAACACACAAACAAACAAACAAACAAAACTGATAGCCAGCATCATACTCAGTTGTGAGAGACTGAAAGCTTTCCCCCTAAGATCAGGAGCAAGACAAGGATGCCCATTGTCACCACTATTATTCAACATTGTACTAGAAGTTCTATCTAGAGCAATCAGGCAGGACAAAGAAATAAAAGGCATTCAAACTGGACAGGAAGAAGTAAAACTCTCATTATTTGCAGATGATATGATACAATACTTGGGAGATCCTGAGAAATCTACAGCAAAGTTACTTGAGCTAATAAACAAATTCAGCAAGGCGATGGTGTTCTAGTTTGCTAGCTGCCAGAATGCAATATACCAGAAACAGAATGGCTTTTACAAAGGGGAAATTAATAAGTTGCTAGTTTACAGTTCTAAGGCTGAGAAAATGTCCCAATTAAAACAAGTCTATAGACATGTTCAATTTAAGGCATCTGGGGAAAGACACTTTGGTTCAAGAAGGCCAACAACATTCAACATTTCTCTCTCAGCTGGAAGGGCACATGGCGAACATGGCGGCATCTACTGGCTTTCACGTGGCTCTACCAAAAGGGCCTCTCTCCAAAATGTTTCCTCTTTTAAAGGATTCCAGCAAGCAACTCCACCTTCAGTGGGTGGAGACACATCTCCATGGAAATCATAATCAAAAGTTGCCACCCACAATTGGGTGGGTCACATCTTCATGGAAACAATCAAAATGCTCCCACCCAGCAATACTGAATGAAGATCAAAGGGCATGGCTTTTCTGGGGTCCACCATAGATTCAGACCAGCACATTTCACCCTTTGGACCCCAAAAAGACATGCTCTTTACAAATGCAAAATACATTCATTCCATAACAATATTAGAAGACCTTAAACCTTTCAGTAGCAATACAAATGAAGTACCAAATTAGAGACAGTATAAAATCTCATCAGGTCAGTTACAGGCATGGTCTGTCCTAAGGCAAAATTCTCTCCATTTGCTCTGGACCTTTGAAAACTCATAACAAGTTATTTGCTGCCAAAATACAAAGGAGGAATATTCATAGGCTACACATGCACATTTCCATAGGGAGGAAGGAACACAGGGGTCACCGGACCCATACAGTTTCGAAAACCTGCAGGGCAAAGTCCATTAGATTTCAAAGTCTGAGAGTCATTTATCCTCAGGGCTTTAGAAAGCGACAGTCCCACCCTTTCCAAGGGCCTACACAGAGGCCTGCCTCTCTTCAAATACAACCTTTGAGGACACTGGGGAGACCACCTTTTTCTCAGCTCCATCCTCTCCAAGCATTGGGGCAGCACCCGGGCTCTCTGCCATCTCCAGGGCACACACTCAACCCCTCCATGTGGTGGCAGCCAGGCTCTCCCCAAA
>PVIY010024727.1:0-37844 GCA_004026745.1 Myrmecophaga tridactyla
ATTATATAAAATAATTGCATTGTTAGCTTAATCTAATGAAACAATCTTCAAAGCTTCTTATTTGGATCTTTAAATCCAATCATGGTTTAGACAACACATAATCACGTAGACCAGATTTACAGAGAAGTAAATACAGATGAATTTTCCCTCCAGAAACAACTGTGAAAAGACTGGAAAAGTTATCAAGAAAAACCATTTTGAACTCTGGAAATTCATAACCCGTTTTTGAATAGTGATGTTGACGGCATCTCTTCAATTTGGGTTTGCAAGCTTTTTATTAAGACGATTTTTTGTGCTAGGTTTCACCCAGTGGAGTTAATCTTTACTGACAACAACAAAATGTGCCACCTGTTCATCGTGCACTTTCAAAAAGCGTATTTCTACATTACTAATCATTGTTTCCTCAGCAATTGGGAAGGGGGCTCAGGATGAGAAGGATACAGAAACAATCTTAGGACAGAACAAGCACATGAGATTTTTCTTAAAAGCTTTGCAAACTTTCTGATTTGTACTGAAAAGGAAAAGGAATCCCTCTGTATTGCACTGAAATAACTCTTCTGTGAATTTTTTTTTTTAATACAGCAGTCATGGACCACATGCAACGTTTTGAAATATCCACCTGCACCAGCTCCTCTTTGCAAACTCAGTAGGTGGAAGCTTCTGGGAAGCCTCCTGGGTAAAAAGCCCTACAAGTTGCAAAGATCATCTACATTGAATAAAAGCCCTTACAGGTAGATGGCTTATCAGCAGCAATTTACAGGGCACTCTCAACGCACTTAAATGTATGGAGGGAGGCATAACACATTATTGCATTTACCCCTAGTTAAATAAGTATTGGCAATTAATTCCACCTATGGACTGACTCTCTCTGACGGTTCCTTCCTAGTGCAATGCTTTGTGCAAAATTCTCTTCCAGGGAAGCTTCTCTGCCCCTGTTCCTCCTGCGTGCTATTTCATCCCTGTTCCTTCTGACCCCTGTGTGCAGTCAATGCCCCACAAGGACATGCAGACCAAAGACCAGGCTTTTCTCACATGTAAAGAAAGTAATGGGGAGGACACGTGTTTTTACTGCTTTGTAGAAAAGGACCTGTCAGAGTCTCCTGGAAATTGCACACAGGCCTGTGGAGAGAAAACCAAGGCAGGGAGGAACTCAGTAGCTCTGTGACCAACATGTGAAGTTTTTCTAGAATAGTCAGGGAGGTCACGGCAAGCAAGTTAATTATGACAAGATCAAAGGTATTAAACAACCCCCTCTCACAATCTGGCTGGCACTGTATAGGAAAGAGTCTCCCATGCTCTCGAGGTTCCTTATTAAAAGACAGCTCACTGAGCTCCCGACCTTGCCTTCACCTAGCTTTTCTAACCAGGCCTGGATGCTGCCATCATTTCTACCTGGAGGCCAGAAGAGGACAAGTAGTGGGGCAGGCCAAAAAGCAGACCACTGGCCTTTAAAGATGCCTGTCCTTTTGGCAATAAATAGGAAAGTCACTTTGCTTGGCCATGAAAACAAATGCAGCATCAGTGAATGATAGTTGGAAAATTTTCAGCCAGATACTTCTATCTAAGCATGAATTGCTATACCTTTGTTAAACAGAGAGTTTAAAAAGTGTTCACCAAATTGGCCATCCCTCTCATTCAGCCAGACAGACTGAAGGAGAGCGAACATGGAGAATAATTTCACAGCCTGTGATTTATCATAATGTGTTGTTGGGACAGGTGCCACCTAAAATCAGCTTGCATTACAGCAGAGGTGTGTGACTTCCGCCCCGGGGGACAATGACAAGATCTAACAGCTTCAATTTTCCAGTTAGGGGGTGTGATTTAGCTATGATTTATGGCAGATGAGAACATATGACACTAATCTCCAAGTTTATGGTCCTTCGCCTGCGTTTTATCATCTTTAAAACACCAAGACCTTTAGGCATCAGGTCTAGAATATATTTGGATGCATGCAACAACATATGCATTTGAATGCCAGCTCTGTCGCAAGGAAATGGGTAGGATGTCAGTCACTGTGGAATTTAAAACTTAATGGTGATTAAAAAACAATAGCAACAAAAATACCCTAATCCCAAAGCAAAGCATAAGCATGCTATTCTCTTCAAATGCAATAAAATCCATTGGTGATTACGAACAGTCTTGCCTATATTGATTCTCAGTTCTCACTGGCTAAAAAAAGACCCTGCCCTCAATTTGACTCTGTCCGTGCATTATGAAACAGCATCATTTCTCTTCTCAGAACACGTTAGCATTTAATTGAATGGGCAGCAAATAGCAGTGCCTTGAGTTAAGAAACACTAAATTGCCAGTTTCCTGCCTACAGAAAAATCAATGTACATTCAAGTCAAACCTGATATCCTCTGTTGATTTCCAGGAGTCCATTTAGGGTTATGAGGCCACACAGGCAATATTAAAATGCAGCTAGACCCTGCTCATTTAGCTCCAATCTCAGGACTCCATTTGCACGTGTTAAACTCTCATCAGTTTAATAGGAAGGACGCCCACATGACAGCAATGAAGCCTTAGGGGAAAGCCTGGTGGAACAGTTCCTATCCTTCTCCCCTATCATTAGCTATCATTCGTTTTCACTCTTAAATTCCTAAGTCAAAGCAGAGGTTTAAACTCCTCCCAGAGCTGGGCCATCGTGGAGGGTGCCAAGGACTCTCCACCTTAGCAGCCCAGTTCCTAACGCGCCAGGAGGCTGTGGGCACTCTCTTATCAACTCCGCAGGCCCCTCTCCCACGTCCCGAGCGCATCCATGTCTACAGAATCAAGAGCACGCCCCCACGGCCCTGAGTGAAGTATACGTCCACCCCTGCCCACTGCCTGCGTTTTATCTTCCAGGGGCTACAGCAAATGCCACCTAGGCTGGCTAAAACAATGGAAACGTACTGGCTCACGATTTCGGAGGCCAGAGGCTTGCTTCCACCCGGGTCGAAGCCTCCCGGGGCTGGCCTGCCGCACTCCATGGAACTCCTAGACTTAGGGCCCGGCCTCAAGCCACGCGGCCACGCCTTCTTCCTCTTCCGGCTCTCGTTGACTTCCGGCTCAGTTGACTTCCGGCTCTGGTTCCTCCCAGCCCCCTCTCCTTCTTCTAGGGGGCTCCAGTAATATGGATTAATGCCCACCCTCATCCACTTGGGCCACACCTTAAAAAAATAAGAACGTCGAAAGGTCCTATTAACAATGGGTTCACAGCTATGCCGGAGACCCGGGTTCGATTCCCGGAGGCTGCCCATACCAAAAAAAAAGGAAAACAATGGGTTCACACCCACAGAATGTAAAGTAATTTAAGTACCTATATCTTCTGGCGTACACACCTAAATCTACCATGCTCTCAAACAACCTGTGTCCAGGCCGGGCCCAGAAACAGACAACTCATCTGGAGGAATTCAATATAGCTCAAATTCTATACAAAATCCCATAGCCGCAGGCAACATTTGCCCCCAACATTTATTCCTCAACTCCTTTGCTCCCTGTGATTAAATGCTCAATGTTGCATATGTATTTTTATGTATATGCATTTGTATATACATGTATATAAACAGACACAGACACATATATATATATTGAATTAAGTACATTGTCAAAATTTAAAAACTGGGGAGCTTTCATATTAAATGTTAAGCTTCTGGTTTCTCTTGGAAAACCAAGAATATGTGTTCACACTGGTGCCATATGTGCCTGGCCACCACCATGGGCAGAGAAGAGGCTTTGGAGAGGGCTTAGACTCTGGTCCACTGTCTTAAATCTTCCCTACTGCCTTACCTCTGGCCAACTTGACTTTCCTCCCTTGTAGCATTTAAATTTCTCATACCTAATCCTAATCTATCCATCTATCCATCCATAAAAAATAAATAAAACCCAGAGCTGTATGTTTTTCTTCATATATACCCTTCTATGTAAGTCCTTCAACTTATTCACTTTATTTTAGTTATTCAATTTGAGGAACACACACCTCTTTTTTTATTTCTCTTTATAGTTCAATTCAGGAGCTCTGAAACAGGCTGCCTGAGTTTGAATGTTGACCTTGAAGATTACCAGTAGCATGACCTTGAACAAGTTCCAGAATGTCTGTGAGCCTCAGTTTTATCCAACTGTAAAATGGGGATAATGAGAGTACCAACCCCTTTGGGCCATTGCAAGAAGTAAACGAGATAATGCATGTGAAGCACCTAGCATAGGACCTGGCATAGAGAAACATCTCAATCAATGTCTGCTGCTACTAACATCACTATGAACCCTATTACTCTTATTATTAATTCTATAATGAAATAACGGTTTCAGAACAAAGATGCAAGTTCACCATTGCCCATTAGTCAGCTGTCCCCTGTCTCTATTGAACGCAGAAACATAAATGGCCTGAGACAGCACACCTTTTATCCATCACCTGCATGTTCTCTCCCATCACCTCTGGCTAGTACCAGAAGGGTGCACCTATTAGTGATAGTGGTGGTGGGAAATCTGGTGATGGATTTTTTCCTGGGGAGACAGAGGAACAGCAGTTTTGACCTAACAGCCTGATGTATATATATGTATGCATTTTGAATGAAAGTTTCTCAAGACCAATGGTGAAGAAAAAGAAGAGAGAGACTCTATAAGTAGATTCCTTTGTTGCAAATTTCTTTTTCTTTTTTGGGGGGTGGGGTGGGGTACATGGTCCAGGAATCAAAAGGTTTCTCATTTTTGCATCTGCTAACATCATAATGCCCTGCTATTAGGGCTTCCTGCTGATTAGTCTCACAATAACAAAAATGCATACATTTAGTCACTCTTATGAAAAAACAAAACTGAGAAGCTTCTGGTGCCAGCACAATTCTAGATACTGGGGTTGTTGAGATGAATGAGATGCATGGTGCCTGCCATCAGAGAGGCTCATTCTAGTGGTGAGGACACAGTAAAAGGCAAGTAAATTAATGATGGCATTCCAGATCCTTATACGTGTTATGGCAAAACCAAACCTGTGTAGTGAGTAATGACTGTCTGGGGCAGTTCTAAATTAGGAAAGACTCCCGGGGGAGCCTCTCTAGGGAGAGGAACCTGCGTGAGGAGATGCTGCCAGCCATGGGACGGACTGAGAGAAGAGTGTCTAAGCAGATGGAGCAAGTGCAAAGGCCCTGAGGTAGAAACTAGCTTGGCACGGTGTCTGATGGCAGTCATAGATGGAGCATGCAAAGTCTGCATTATCTCGTGTCACCATTTCAACAATCCTGTGATATAGGTGTCAATATTATCCCCATTCTATGGGTGAGAAAAATGAGTTTTATGGAGGTTAATATCGCCCTCCTAATTGGGGGAGGCAGGAATTCTGTTTAAATAGCAAGTCTTCTCTCCAGAATCCAGGGCATTAGCCACACAGGTCTGCCATGCCGCCACATCTGCTCTGCTGTGTGCTCAGATCAGCCTTTTCCTTGTTCACCTCAGCCTAGTTTGCTCGATGTCTGACCATCCCTATGAAATCCACCAGTTCTTCTCTCTTCTAAAAATACCTTAGATAGCAAAGGGCCTGCTACTGGAAAATGAAACAGTTGTGGACACAGAATTCAGGTGGCCCTTGGCTCACAGACATGACTTTCTTAGTCAAGCAGGTGAGTAATCTTCCCTGTGGGGTGAATAAATTTAGCAAAGAATAACACTGCACATGCATGGTGACTCCACAGTTCCTGAACCTCACTGAAGTACACAGAAGATGCATGCAGGAAAGAAAACGACAAAACATGCACATACCCCAAAAGCAGTATGTTGGTCCCTAAGCAGATAGGAAATAGTCGGGCTAAATCATTTTATTTCTTCTCTTTAGGAAAAACTTTTCCAAGCTTCTTCATTCAAATAAATATCACCCATTCCAGGCTTTGAAGTGGAGAATTCCCCACTCCCCACTAAACATTGGGTCTTTCTGAGCAGTGAAGGTTGCATTCCAAGACGAGCTGTGGCTTTCCAGGGTTCTCAATGTAATCCACTGCTTGGTAAGATGCTAAGAGAGGGATGCAGTTGGAAAGCAGACAGTAAATGCTCTGATGTGTTATACAATTCTGCTATTACTCCAGATTATGACAAAAGTGACATGTTTCTTTGACATCCATTTTGAAGGCTTATCTACTAAATTGGATTTAGATTTGTGTGGCATCTGTTTCAAGAATGATTTAATTAAATATGATAAGATTTGAAGAGCTATTGTAGAAAATCATAGTAGGGCAGCCGATTAAAATTTTATAGAGAGGCATTTATACAATGATTTAGCGCATACCTTTGATCTGTAAGCTGTCTGTTGCAAGGTATTCTCTACTGTAAGGTAGTTAGAGAAGTGCTTAAGTATTTCAGTCAAAGGATTAGCTCTTGTGAGTTAGAAGAGAAAGAATGAATGTTGCACTTCGTCTCAGATTCTCCCAAGGATATAGTTGGGTCCTATATTTTGTTTCTATATAAATGTCTTTATAGTAATCCTACACATGGTGGTTATGGACTGCCACAAATAGAACATATGGCTTCTTTTCATTTTTGACTTTCTGGAATTTAATTCTGAAGTTAGATCTGTGCTTTACCTCATTCAGCCCCAAAGGAGCTGGTGTCCTCTTTTCTTCAACTCATTTCTTTAATTTTTTTTTGGGGGGGGTAACACTTTCTGTACACATAAGCCAGTCAATAGCTGACAAGAAATTCTCTGTGTTGTCATGACCTAGATATTTAAAAGGAAAAGAAAAAGAAACTATATATGCCCATTGCTTTGAAAAGGCAAATATTTTGCTGAGTAACCTAAGGTCCTCAATTCCTTGATCATAACTGTAGCCTGAATTATATATACTAATAAGGCATATCAAATACCCTGCTCCTGGCGAGTGCCCTGCCGTTCACATGGGCATGCTGTATTTGGTGAGCTCTGCCCCCCCACCTGCACTAGCCTCTCCCTAGGGACACACAGGAAGACCTCCACACCCAGGGCCCCTCGCAGCCAACAGAAATCATGTGTCTATGTTCAGGTCAATGATGTGCCATTTTCTGGCCTGTCCATGGGTTTTTTGTTTTGTTTTGTTTTTTTCTCTATTTCTTCCCTGTCCACAGCACAGGAGCAAAAGGTTCTGAGATGGTGCAGCTGTTTAATGGAAGCCCCCTGAATCCTTGCTTGGGGGACAGCCACAAGAGGGACCCAGCAAGCGGGGATGTGAGAAATAAATAAACTTGTGTCAACGCACTGACACTGGGGATTGCTTGTTACAGCAACTAGCATTATCTACCCATACGGTCTGCAGGGGTTCTAATCCCAGGCCCAGTGGGTGTGAATCCATTTGTACACGGGACCTCGAAAGATGCTCCTGTTAGCTAAGATGTGCCAAACTGAAGGAGGGTGCGCCTTAAGACAATGCGACAAAGGGAGTTAGGCAGGGAGGCAGAAGCCAGGAGCAGGAGAAGCCAGAGAATGCGGCAGACGCTGTGTGATGGAGGAACCCAAGGGCAGATACAAGCCAGCACCTAAAAGATACACAGCGTGGGAGAAAGCATGGCCTGTCAAGCCTCCAAATTTGGGCTTCTAGTCTCCCAAACCTGAGGCAATACAATCCCTGTCATTGTGTAGCGTTTGTCACAGCAGCCCTGGAAAACTAAGATCTCTTCTAAACAAACAGTTTTTCCTGCCTAATGCCCATCAGTCTCATATTATTACCATAAGTTCAAGTGAGCTCAGTTTTCCCCGTGATTCACTCCTTCCTTTGTTTCCCTACTTTACTTTTCAGTTGGGGTCAATACAGTTTGGTGGGTTTTTTTGTCTCCAATATGTGAAAGCTGAGTTTCTGACTGTAAGAATATTAATTGCCTACTATATGCACTAAGCTTAAAATATGTGTCATATAATCCTTATAACAACCAAAAATATGCACATTCAGTTCTTTTTTTTTTTAGTAAGCTTATCGAACCTACTGCATTATAACACATGGGAAAGTACACAAGTAAAAGTGCAGTTTAATGAATGTTCACAAAGTGAAAACACCCAAGAAACCAGCACCCAGATGTAGAAATAGAACCTTTCCCTTTACCCTTTCACGTAGGGGAGGTGTCAAGAAGAAGCCCCCTACACTTTCCTGTCATTACCTCCCCCCAAAGGTAATTGCTCTTCTGAATTCTCACCCCATCGTTTAGTGTGCCTGCTTTGGGACTTTATACAGTCAGGATTGTGCAATTTGTGTTATTTTGCTTCTGGTTTCCTTTGTTCAACATTATATGTGGATACCCCTGATTAAGGTTGGGTATCTTTTATTTCCTATTGAAATCTGTTCACCAATGTGATCAATAAAGAGATTAGAGCCAAATTATAAAAGTAGTTATTGTGGCTGGCTAGGTCTCAGTTTACTTTTCCTTTTTTGCCCTTTTTTTCTGTATTTCCAATTTTCTCCAATTAATTTATTTGTTTGATATAGAGTTAAATTAGAGAATTCCTGTCATTACCTAACACAGTGACTGTCACACAGATGCTAGCTTCTTTTATTGCCATCATCAGAAAATTAGAATAAAGATTAAAAAATGCAATTTTTAAAATAACAAAAGATAAATTGGTGTCCTACGGAACAGTCTATTTGTCCCGTCATTTGTTTAGATGAATAAACCAAAGATCAGAATTTCATGAGCATCTCTCTAGCCTCTTGATGAATGGGGAAGCTTGTGAAATGAATCCTGCCTGGGATATTTGGAGCACCTTAAGTGAAAGATGAAGGACAGAAGGGTTCCCACAGTTTATTCCTGTCATTACCCAGAGGTCACATGCTTTGTTCTGGAAGATCCAGTTTTGTTGCCAAAGTCCCGAGTGCCTTCCCCCACCTGCAGCCACCTGAGGAAAGCTGGCTGGATCCTAGAGGTATCTTGCCACGCACAGATGCTCGGTGGAGGCTGGCGGTTATGTCAACGCTCTTTCTGTGCTGGCCAGTCGCCCCAAGTTGGTTTTAGGAGCCCCCATCCTGAAAGCCTCTGGATGTTGGTTCATTTTGCCTAAAAGAAGAGCAAGTTTTAAACAGAAACAACGGGTCTCTTACTCATCATTGGGAAACCGAGTCTGATGACTTAGTTCCTAGTTTGCAGCACTTCTGTTAGGATTTAGCAGATTTCCTAGATAGCATGACACTGGAGCTGGCGAGTCCTCAAGCTGAAACCCAGCTAAATGGAAAACCAGGAAACTGAGCCCCGAGAAGAAAACTTCATGGCAGAACAACATCATCATTACTGTTCTCAATTTTGGAATCTGTCAAAGAAACCTGAGTTCAATTCCTGACAAGTAACTCGATCCAAGATAAGCAATCTCTTTGTGATGTGGGGTCTTTGTCTGCAAAGATGACTAATTATTATACATCTCATAGGGCTGTTGTGAGTATTAAATGTGTGAAGACATGTAAAACAGTAGGACAAGTTCTTGTCTATAAGAAATCCCTTAATATTGTTGGCCGAGAAATAACAAACTGACCTGCAAGGTGTCTGTTAGGGGTCCTAGAGTTGCAATTTGGGGTACACAGATTCAGGAAGCAACCCAATTTGTGCCTTATCTTGGCTCTTCCAGGCAAATGTCTTTAAAGAAAAAGATGATTATAAGTGGTCTGTGATCAGTGGATCCTCGGGGGCTCCTTCAGGTTAGAGGCTGACTGAGTTCTTGGCCTTGTGGTTTGCTCACATGTCTGGGTGCCCTCAGAGTTTGGGGGGACATGCTGGGTGAGGGCTGCACACTGTGGCAGGGGTGACCGCAGGCTGAGATCTGCCTGAGAGTCACTCCAGGAGGACCCTCCGGGCTTCATTTTAAATCTCTTAACCACAGTAACTCTATTTTATTTCTTTTTACAATGTGCACTAGTCATTATTAACTGTAACAATGTTATCCCAGGAAATCCAATCAAGCTGTTGTAACCAATTGGATCCAATGTGCAATATAAACCATATATCGCAGTTATATACGAAAGTTCCAAAGGGGCACAAGGGGACTATTTCTGTTTTTCTGTTTAGCGTTTCTTGAGTACCCTGACTCCAAAGCACAGCAGGAAGACTGTGGATAGGAAATTCATAAATATGCCATGTCTACACCAACTTCTTTCTCCTTCCTTCACTGTAAATTATGGGAAGGTTTAGATGTAAAAATAGTGGTGAAATCTTTTATTGCTCCTACTGCTTTCAAAAAGAGTTTGCATTATCCATTCTGACTGTGTGTAAACTATTCCAGCTCCTGCTCTGTTGTGTACTGTCTGCAAAAGGGAAAATTGGACATTAGCCGCTAATTATTTATTAACAAGCACATATTAGTTGTGATACAAAGAGCTTTTGTAGCAGATTCATTGAAAGGATCCCTGAGGATCTCACCTCGTTCCACCTCTCTAACCAACCTCTTTCTACATCATATAAAAATCCCACACCTCTTCAGCTCAGGGAGACAGAGTTGAGCTTGCCTCCTGTCTCCTTTCTTGTCTGCCTGGCAACACACTCTTTCTTTCCTGGAAATCATGGTGTCATAGCGTTGACTTCAATGTGTATCAGGGAATGGTCCCACTTGCTCAGTAACAATAAGCCTCAAAAGCTGTTATTACCTTCTGGGGCCTGTATACTCCACTGGATCCTGGCATAGTTCTTACTTAATGCATGCAAAAGAGTGTCTTAGCTCACTTTTGCATGCATGTGGAAATCTGTTGTGTGTGTTTGTGTGTAAGTCCATCTTTTCTTGCTGTCTTCAGTTGGAAGGTTAGCCTTCCTAGAATTAATTAGCCTTACAAAAGTGAAAGTACAAAACTCTCACTGTTCTTTGATTTACCATTCCTTGGTTTCTAGTAAAGGTGACAATTATTCATATACTTTAAAGCAATCATTTTTGATAATTATCTTTTTGAATATCCTCCCACATTGGAATTAATAAATCCAAAAGTATTTTCCAGCTATCTTTATATTCACCTCTAGGCCAATGCACATAAAAATAATATATATTGGCTATGCCAATAAATGATGATTACAAAATCTGAATCCAAGCTCATTTTTAGAAATGATATGAATAATGAAAATAATGGCCATTCCTCTGTCTCAAAGATTTTGTTTCTGGGTCACTACACTTATTGCTTATTTCCAAAGTGAATTGATCGTTCCTAACAGAGCTAATACTCCTCAGTCATAGCTGTTATTAGAGCTATGGCATAATACAGACGTAGAGAAGGAAATTAAAATCCATAGAACAAAAAAGTCATGGATTTAACATCTGATTTTTTTTGCCATCAACCATTTGTGAGGGCAAACACAAATTTTAAAAATACTAATAATACAGGGCTTAATTCTCCCTGTTGAACATAAGGGGAAGAGACCTCCTCCTTCTTCTGATCTCTCTGCATTTCCTCTAGAAAACCTGTAATTGTAAATTCTCCTTTCCTTTGCATTTTAAAAATGCATGTGATTTTTAGTGTCTGTAAAAGTTTGATTGAGCCTCTTGCAAATTTCACCACACTAGAAGGTCTCCTCAAAGAAGGAATTCATTTCTCTGTAATTCAACTAAAGAGATGTTGCCACTAACTCCTCGTTTCCTGGGAGGAAATTAATATAATTTCTGGGGCCCCCAGGCTCCAAATTGTAAAGCTACCCCTGAAATACCTTGAGAATGTACTTAGCCACATAACAGGGGTCCTTTCTCTGTGCCTTTGCAATGTCTGTGCAGATGAGATGGCCTGTGTGAGCTGTCTGCCTCTCTCTGTCCATTTACTCGCCTTTAGTTCTGCAATGGGGGGGTGCCTGGTGGCCATTCATCATTACTGCAGTTTGTGGTATATGGCTGCCCTAAGGAAAATTGTGTTCCCACTAGGTCATGAAACAGGTCATGACCTATTTATATTACATTATATTCCCAATTAGGTCATGAAATGAAGCATTAACAATGGTAAAATGAGTATACGACTCCACAGTACTGAGGAACTTGAATTTGAATTCCATAGGGACCATTTAAGAAGGGCTTTTAAACATCTTAACCACTCAAACTCTGTTTTTAAAGCCGTTTTAGATTCACAAAAAAGAAATGTGTAGAACAGACAGAGTTCCTACAGCCACTCTTTTTTTTTTTTATCTGTAAACAGAGCATAACATGCACCTTACAGGAGTGACCTAAATATTAGAGGTAAATTTGTTAAAGAGATTATAGCCTGGTATGGACTCTCAAGAGGGTGATGAATATAATTCAATTTTTAAAGGAGCCAATTATCATGCTTAGTATAGTTCATAAAGAATATTACTTCACACGAGTTTATTATGGCTTGAAAAGCAATAGATTAGGGGTACTTTCAAAAAAATGGTTTTGTCTTCAGGCTGCTTGACCCCTCGCTGCTGCTGCTGCTGCCCTGCTGTGGCATGTGCTCCTTCTTTCCCCTGGACTTCACTCCTAATCTTTATGTTTCAAGAGTCTAGAATTTTAGAAATTTTTTTAGTCACTGAAGCTTACAGCTCAAAACTCCCGCACCATCCTCTGGACTTCTGCATGATTTTGGTTGGGCTGTTATGCAGCAACTTGTTTCCCCAGATCAGATATAAGGATTGACTGCTATATGATTTTGATACATTCAAATAGCCAATACGTATTTGAATGTATATGAACACACATTATGCACATTTTTTGTAAATAATACCACTTCTCAAAAGGCTGAATAGACATCATCAGATGCAGCTCCTTTCACTGTTTCCATGGACTTCAGGCCTGGCATGTCCTAACGCCAATTTTCTGCTTTTTGGAGTGGCCAGTTATGCTTACATAGAGATGGCTGCTTCTCAGGCTCGACGTGATCATGGTACTAACAGCCTGCGAGTGGGGACTGAGCTTGCTGGAGTTTCTATTTTTCTATAAAAGGGCACATGCCACATCCTCAAGTTACGTTTATAAGTCACTGTGTGGTATTGAGGACACACCATACAATCTGCCTGCTTCATTCATTCACGTCACCTCTCTGCTGGTTGTGAAGGGAGTGTGGCAGGAATGGTACACAATGGTGGTGGTGGGGTTCTTACTTGGTCTCCTGGACCCAATCCCTGATACTTCCTCCAAATTGGGTTGGAGGCATCCACATTCAAGAGCACAGGCAGGCGAAACTTTTATTCCTTCTGAGCTTTACAGGTTGAAGTAATTTCAAGGTCCATTAAATAATGGTTCATCTTTGCGTGGTCATGTCCATATTATTCTGGCTAAATACATTTGATTCCAGGAACTAATGTGCTTCCAGAAGTGAGCACAACAGCTGGACAAGATATTCTAGTTATAGTGAGCATTTTAAAGATGTTGAAAAATGTGCCTATGGCTAAAAGGGGGTGTAAATCCTGCTATTTTAACTTTAAGGCAGCTCCTGAGGAAGAACAGTATTCAATTATTAAGCTGCTGGAAGGCAAATATTCCCTGGTTTGACATAATGGTTGACTTGACATTCAACCAATGATGCTGTGTTTTTATAGTGTGACACCCACTGGAGAAGGCCAGAACTCATGCCACTCAGCCTGTCCCCACCTGCCCTGAGCACTTCCACCAATGCACCAATTAGTGACATAAAGGGGAAACGTGAATCTTTCAAAAAGAGAAAACACCTGCAGCTTTCAGGAAAAAAGTATCTCAAGGTGAGGAAAGTCCACATGAGGATAAATCTGCCTTCATTTTTAGTCTATCGTGAAGACATTAATTTGGGAAACTAATGGAATTACTTCATCTGTAATAGAATTCCGGCTGTGAGTCGATTCTCTGCTAAGTTAGCTTTCTCTATCTCTATTACCCTTCCTCTATGAAAATAAAGGGGCAAGGACAGAGGATCCCAAGAATTATCTTCATAAAGCCAGAAGATTTCCTATAGTCCACAGAGAAAAACCTCTTTTATAAAAAAATATGACCCTTCAGCATCTTCTGGGTGTGAGGTGCTATACCTGGCACCTTAGCATTGAGTCTCTCTTACTTCTCAGTTCATTAGCTAATCATCATGATTGGCAGTGGTGTAGGGTTCATCCCATGCCAGAAACATTCCTATAAAACATACATGAATCGTTTATTTAAAACATGCAACAACACTACAAGGTGGGCACCACTCACTTTAGTCACCTATTGCTGCTCTAACAAGTTACCACAAACTCAGAATCTTACAACACCACAAATCTATCATCTCATGCTGCAGGCTAGAAATCTAATCTGGACCTCACTGGCTCATCTCAGGCTGACAGCAGGATTGTGTTCCATGAGGCTTTGGAGAAAAATCAACTTCCAAGCTCTTTTAGGTTGTTGGCAGAATTTAGTCCCCTAGCTCTAGGGCTGAGGCTCCGTTTCACCGTTTCTTGCTGGCTCTCTTTTGAGGGTCGTTTCTGAACCCCTAGAGCTGCCACATTTCCTGGTTCATGGCCCCACATGATGGCATTTCCATTTCGATGGCAGTCGAGACGTCCTGCATTCTGAATTTCTCTGGCCAACCCTTCTGCCTCATTTCCCCTGTGCTTTGCTTTCCCACCACCTCTCTCTGACTCAGCCAGAGAAGGTTCCCTGCTTTAAAGGGCACCTGTGATTATGTTGGTCCACCTGGGTAATTTAGGGTGCTCTCACTCTCTGCCTCAAGGTCCATAACCTCAACCACGTCAGCGAAGTCCCTTTTGCCATGTAGGATCAGCTATTCAGGAGTTCCAAGGATTGGCACATGGATGCCTTTAATGGCCCATCTTTTGCCTACTACATCCCTTGGATCCCAGTTTTAATGGTGAAGAAACTGAGGTTATAAGACATCTATTTGCACATAAAAGGCATAATTGGCACTGCTCATAAATGGCAGTGCCAGGAACAACTCAGGTCATACCCATGCACCTGTAATCTGCAGCCACATGGTTTTCCCAGCACCAAACTTCTTCCCCAAACTCATATTTATATTTTATCCCCAACACATGTGCCAACCCTGCATCATCATCATCAGTCATCATGCATATGTGGTACTTGAGCAGCCCATAGAGTGCTCTCATGGGTTCTGTTTCCAGCTCTGCTTTCTTCTAATTGGAGCTTCCATGGGTGCCCACTTATGGCATTTTACACCAGCCCATGGGTGCTGCTGCCAAGGAGGACAGTGTGGTTTTCAGCTCCCACGGGGCCCCAGCAGCTGCATTTGTTCAAATGATGTATGGAGACATGTCTTTGCTTTCAATGGTTTTAGTCTCCACAGCAGTGGAATTATTTTTCTGATAAAGTAAAAATCGTGGCTTCCTGGAACTGCTGTGGGGACTGAGCTGTCCAGCCTCCATCACTTACTGGCCATGCAACTTTCAGCAAAGCTACCCCATCTCTCTTTACCTTAGTTTATCCACCTCTAAAATGGATGCAGTAATAGTACCTACCTCATAATTGTCATGACAACTAAGTGACTTAGGGAGAGGGCACTTAGGATGAAGCCTGCCCTGTGTGAGTCCTGTGGAAGTGCTTGCTCTTTCAGGTGGCGTAGGCTTAGCTTTACATGACTGCTTCTCCAACCCTGCTGATGCACTCTACTGATCATGACTTACCTCTTCATTGTGACTCATGCAATAATTATAAAATCACTAATTTTACAATTGTACAACTGTAAACATCTTGATGCAGTGAAGATATATGAAGATCTGTGTAGAGATTATTGAAGACACAAGAGCTATGGGCTCCAATACTTGAGCAACGAAACTGATGTGCCTTTGTGAGCTCTTGCTTCTGTGCTGTGTGTATGAGTGGGTGCATGCATACATTCCTGTTTTACTGTCTTTGATTATTAACTGTCACATCAGCTACTTGTTGCTCTTTCCCATTTCCTAATTTGCTGTTTCTTATGTGGTGTAGGTTTAGACACCAAATAATCAGCCTCAGGATATTTATGTGCAGAACGCTGTCTCCATGATGGTCTGGAGGACATTGCCACATCCTCCCGGCTGTCAGTGGGCCTCTGTGGGCATTTTTACTGCCCAGAGTTCTCATGTGTCCATGCTCTGATTTTGGACAGGTATTTCCACACCCCCAAGGCAGAAGGCAGCACTGCAGAGCTGGAAGGTTTTCCCCTGCATGTGCATGAGATGGTAGATTGCTCATGGTACCACAATGCTCGCTCTACAGTGTGTGTGAGCACGATGCCATGGAATTAAGTTCACACTGGCCATCCGGACCTGTGCAAGGTTGCAGGCTGACCCTTCACTCCTCTTCCTGACCACCTCTGATGCTGGTTGCCTGCCACGATGGATAGCATTAGGCTGCAGTTATCAGGTTCTAGCAAGTGCAGGGAGCTCATTAACGTTGCTGATCCCATTGAGTGGGACTGAGTTATTCACACAGATGTGAAAGAACTTACTCATCTGCAAGCAGAAGCCAGAGATGGATTCGAAGAGACCTTATTTCTGACTAACACTTAGCATAGTCCCAAATCCATCTATTTCCAAGACCAAACGACTGACAAATGGCAAAGATCCGGAGGTTTAAGAATCTTAGAGGTTCTTTGGCTCATTAATCTCACCAGACATAGTCCTTTGGAAGGATCCTGAATTAAGCTGATAGGTAAT
This sequence comes from Myrmecophaga tridactyla, assembly GCA_004026745.1. Taxonomy (NCBI): domain Eukaryota; kingdom Metazoa; phylum Chordata; class Mammalia; order Pilosa; family Myrmecophagidae; genus Myrmecophaga; species Myrmecophaga tridactyla. The sequence goes on from PVIY010024727.1 coordinate 16,504, forward strand.
TAGAAAAAAAATACCCAGTACTTTATTTCACTTAATAGGTTTTCAACTCTACAACTTTCATTGTTTCTGTAAGTTTCCATTTCTGTGGAACTCCCCCAGTTCTGTCTTATCTATGTTCAGTTCATTTATACTAATCAAATTCTTCAAATCTATGTCTGAAAGCTGAAATGCTGGCATAACTCATGCGTCTGCTCCTCTCATTTATTTATTCTCTTGGTATAGTACAATAATTGTATTATTATAATTTTACTAAACGCTGGACATTTGAACGTATATGTAAAAGTTGAGACTCTAGATGATGTCATATTCTTCCAGAGAGGATTTCTTTTAGCTCTGGCCTGCAGTGAGACTGGGTACAGCTAACCTTAATCCAACTAGTAACTGAGCTGATTTGAGGCTGCATGGTGGTCAGTGAAGCCCTTATCTCTTTTTGCCTCCCTCTTAACCATTCAATGTTGTAAATGGAGAGCCAGGTTTGTTTGTTTTGTTTATTTTTTATAAAGGTCCAACTTCTTGGAGAGCCCTACACACTACTTTTTGACTGTGTTACGGCTGAAATCTCAGCTCAACGTCTCAGCCTCTTGGAGGCAAATTTCTGCCTGGTTCCTTAGCATTGCTCCCTGGGCAGCTTAAGAGTTGGCAAATGCAGCTAAGGAAACAGAAGCACGTGTGTGGCTCCCATCCTGCATTCCCCTTCTCTCTTAGCCTCTCAGTGGCTTGGTAATTCTGGACTCCAATGTCTGTTGCCCAATTGGCTGAAACTTCCAGAAGCTTTGCCTAGCTGTCCCTTCATGCTAGGCTTTCTGCTGGGGGTCTCAGGGCTCACCCTTTCCTAGTCACAGTGGGTAAAAGCCTCAAGCAGGAGAAGGGAAGGAGTTTCCCTTCCCTCCAAGATCTTGTCTGAATCTGGATGGTCTCAGTAGCTCTCTGAAGCCTTCAGATATTTCTTTAGATCCAGCTGTTCTAGTTGAAGATGGTGGTGGATTTGGCTTCCTGCAAACTAGTCTGACACACTGAGTGGATGAGCTCTCTCCGCTTTTTCTGTCATTGCAGTTCTAGCCCAGACATTGTCTTCTTCTTTTTTCTCATATTGCTTCATTCATTGTGCTTTAGTTAGCCTGATACGTGAGCCTCCAGGCTTCTCCACGGTTTATCTGGGGCAGAAGCAGGGCCTCATGATCTATACCAGTCACAGATCTCAGGAGGAAACAAACTGTCTTCTCGGTCATCTGACTACAGTCACAGCATACGGTGCAGCATGCTAGTTTCAGCTCCTTCAATGAGTCTACCCTGAGCAAACAGGCACTTCGATTTTAAGATAGTAAAACCAATTAAGTAACTTCTTCATTCCTGAAAGGATAATTTTAAAATTCATGTTGACATCTTAAGTGGCCAAGACATACTGGAAGGCAGGAACAGGAAATTCTACAGTGATCAATATTAGCATTTTTTTCTCAACTGCCAACGTTTCTGGAATGTTATTCTAGAATTTTCTGAGAAGATGCTCTTTCCATTTTCAAGGGTTTACTTTGAGCTATAAAGTGATATAAGAACAACAGTATCCAAATTACTTCATGTTTCATATTATTCACATCACATTGATGTATCCAACCTTCTCTGAGTGTCTCTGCCATGATATCACTGCAGAAAAGGAGATAAATTGATTTCCCACTGGGCTCAGTCTGTGCTTTAAAAACCCAAGTTCATGGTATGTGCCAGTAATGTCAAATATTGGCATCGATTATGCTTCCCACTCAGAGACACTGTTTGCCAACAATAGCTGTAAATGTATTTATGTGCAGTTGCGATGCTTTTGCAGGATGACTATATTTGGTCCTTGTTTTGATAAGCCTCAGAAAGTACAGACAATACATATTTTAATTGCAGAAAACAGAAAAGACAGAAGATTGAAAAAGAAACAATTAACAATCTTTCTTATGCTGATTACCTTTGTTAATTAATTGAGGTATGTTCTAGTTTGTGGAGTTCATCCAGACCCTCCATCGGAGTCGTCAGCTTTGCAGTCTGCCCTGTGGATTTTGGACTCTGTGTTCCTGCGGTCACGTGAGACACTTTTATAAATTTTATATTTGCAAGTGTTCCCTGTTGATTCTGTTTCTCTAGAGAACCCTAACTAATACAAGGTAGCTCCTTTCAGATATTTCATGTGTGCAGAAACCACCAGACATGCTGCTGTATAATCTTTTGCTTTACTTACGCTCCTAGCAGCAGTTTTCTATGCTAAGAAATACACACCATATTTCCACACCATTTCTCAGAAGGTCCAGCCATCTGGGTGGGGCTCAGAGTGATATGGTCTAGCAGCTCAATGGGTTCCAGGTGGGACCACCTGAGGGCTGGCTCCCACAGGTCCTGTGATTGACACTGTCTGTGGGATGCGTCCCTCCTCCCATTCTGGGCCCCTCAGGGTGACTGCCCCTCAGCCTTGTGACTGTGATCCAAGAGGGAACCAAGTGGAAGGTCTACTTCCTATTGAAACCCAGCCTCAGAAGCCAAATGCAGCTGCTTATATTGCTTTCCATTCATCGAGGTGGCCAGAAATTCAGCCACCTTCAGAAAGAGAAACAGATCCTATCTCTTGATGGGGGACTCATAAGGCTCTGGAAGAGAATGAGGGACTAGAAATATTACTGGAGCAGTGTTTTCATTTTTTTTTTCACTTTTTTTCTTCCTTTTTTGTGAAAAATAACACATACACAAAAAAGCAATAAACTTCAAAGCACAGCACTACAGTTGATTGTTGAAGTGATTTCCGAGTTTGGTATGGGTACAATTCCACAATTTTAGGTTTTTATTTCTAGCTGCTCTAAGACACTGGAGACTAAAAGAACTATCAATTCAATGATTCAGCAATCATATTTGCCCGTTAAACCCTATCTTCTCTGTACGACTCCACCACCACCCTTGATCCCTCCATCTCACTCCCCAGGGGCACCCGGGCTATGTCCACTCCAACCTCTTCATGCTGGAAGGGGCTACCAACAACGCAGGGTAGGGAGATGGAACTAGCTGATGCTTTAGAGAGGCAGGGCCCTCCAGCTTCCAGGACCCATCCAGTCCAGGAACTCACCTGGAGGCCTCTGGAAAGCTACTCCAGTGCATGGAACTCTTGTGGAATCCCATATATTATGGGGCAATGTTTCAAAAATAAAATTTTTTAAATCTTTTGATACAGTTGGAGAACTTCCTTTTCGAAACGTCGACTTTATTTTTTAGAACAGTTTTATATTTACAGAATAATTGAGAAGACAGTACAGAGTCCCTCTATACCTTACAGCATTTCCCCTATTGCTTCTATAAATGATGCTAGTTTTTTATACTGTCATCCCTGCATCGTTTATTTTACTGTCAGGCCTATATCGTTTATTTTTTTAAGTGGAGAAAAGAAAAGATCTTAAAATAATAAAGAACTGAAATTGCAATATGAAATGCATGATGAATATCGATTTGAGTTCCTGATACTTAGAGACCTTCTATTATCCGCATTAGCCTGAAGTCATCCATTGGTTCAGGTTCCAACCATTGTGAATTTAACATCTGGACATTTATTCTTCTATTTTGGAGTAGATTTAATGCTGTGGAGCCACCTAATCAGAGAGATGATTGCTCCATTGTCTCATCCCAGCACTGTGAAGCATTATTAACTCTCTAAAAATGACCACACTACTGGTAGGAAGGTCCATATCAATTTTTTAAATGCTTTATGAAAAGCAATGATAGATTCAATTAGAAGGGAAAGGACACAAGAAGGGGGAACAGAGAAATTCACACAGGTTTCTTCGACGGCAAATTTACCAAAATACGTGATGCAAAATTCTTATCAAATGAGCAAACACTTCAGGTCAGTGCTCAATTCCAAAACACGTTTCCATCCCACCAGAACCATCTGAGTGAGACCTCTGGTTCACGAAAATGGGGATGGCCCTATGGCATCTCTGAGCTGGCTTCTGCATTCTCTGGGTCCTCTCTGACATGGTACAAAGGATCGAGCACGGCTCCTCCTCCAGGATGGGATCTCAGCCTCCATGCTGCCGTCGACAACTCAGGTTTTCTGTTCCTAAAAATGAGGCTTTGGTTGGCACCTCCTCTGAAATGATGGATGAGATACACCTGCAGAACCCAGTTTGCCAAGTGTCATCTGTGCCACTCGTTAGCAGTGGGTCTTGGTTCTCTTTGCTCTTGTTCTGAAACCTCCTATCTACCAAATTTGCATGTGTTTCCATGGCAACCACATCAGAAAATCAGGGCAGGACCACGGGATGCAGGATCCATGTGTTTATGATGCTTTTACGGAAGACCCTGAAACGTGGGAACACAAGTCTATGCGTTTGCAAAGAATCAATAGCTTCCTTTCCTTTTTCAAAAAAACAAATCATTCAGGATCTCTGTTCTTTGTCTAGAAGGCAACAAGACTGGCACATGTCTGCTTAGCCAGCCTTAAGACTCTTTGCATTCTGCAGCAGTATTTTATGTGGTGTGTAAATAAAGTATTTCAATGTTTTAAATATACAAGCATGAAATGATTGTTGGAAAAGAGTCAAACAGCACTGGAATGCAAAGTGTAGATCATGAAAGAGGCCCCTCCTCCCCACCGTCCTTCCCTCTAGCTAACTACCACCTATTCCAGGGCCCAGCCTTCTGTAAATGAATTAACAGTTAAAATTAGAGGCAGATGGCTAGCTGGCCTAGAGCTAAACTGAAGGGGAGAAGCCACTGCTGCCCAATAGAATGTGAGGCAAATAAATTTTAAATTTTCTTATAATCATATTAAAAAAATAAAAATCAACAGGTATAACTCACTAACTTTTATTAAAATATAATAAATTTATATGTAAAGAGATGACAAAAATAAAACAGAATTGACAAAGCCTTCATGAGAAAGACGTTTCCTTTAGGCAATATGAAAGGAATTAATGTGATAGCTGCAAAACTCTTTTGAGTATGCTAATCTTCAATAGTGAAAAATCCATGATTAGTTTTAAATGTCAAGGGGTATTCTGAAGCTGAAGTTTGCAAACAGAGAAACATAGTTTTAAATAGTTATAGAAAACTTGTATTGAGTTCAACTCTGGTAATGGTGTCTGCTCCGCTTTCGTCATATTCTTCTCTCCCACTGAGAAAAGGTGGGGATGAAATCTAAGGAAATGTCTTATTATTGATGCTAAAACCCAGTGCTCAGCAGAGGAGCTGAGAGGCTGTGGACAGTGCCACGGAAATGTGTAAGAGGTGTGTGGCTGGGAGAACAACAACCTCCTCCCCCAAAGGTGCTCACCTTCCAATCCCCAGAACTAGTGAACAAGCCACAAGGTAGTAGATGGAATTAAGGCTGTTAATTACCCAACCTTAAAGTAAGGAGAATATCCTGGTGGGTGGTTCCAGTGTGACTAGAAGGGTCCTTATAGGCAAAAGAAGGAGACAGAAGCGTCAGGTTCAGAGTGACACCACATGAGAAAGACTTAACCGGCCACTGCTGGCTTCACAGGCAGAAAGGGGGCCACAAGCCAAGGAATGCGGGAACTTCCAGAAGCCAGAAAAGGCAAGAAAATGTTTCTTTTAGAGCCTTCAGAAGGAACACAACTGATTTTAACCCACAAAGACTTGGGCAGGCTTCTTACCTACAAAACTCTAACATTATAAATTTGTGTTCTTTTAAGCCACCAAATCTGTGGCAATTTGTTAAAGCAGCAACAAGAAACCAGTTCCAGGAGCTTCATCTCATAACCCCTGAAGATCAAATTGCATTTTGAAATAAGCATATTTTCCGAAATTGTGAGTGCGTTTTTCACCCTTTGGATCCAGTCTAATGGTGACATCAGGTCACTTCTTTCTCCATATGAGAAATCTGTGCCCAGATATGGATATGGACTTGTTCTACAGACCTGGGCTTGGTACCAGTATTAGAAGGCATGGGATCAGTTTTTCCTCTTCATCCCTTCACTCAGTCATTCAACAGATAGTCACTGGTGCCCTATTTATGTCCATTTCTGTAGAAAACATGACCCAGCCTTCAGAAAGAGAGGGAGACCCAGTCTCTGAGCTCACTGAAGCTACAAAGAGGAGATACACATACATACACACACACACACACACACACACACACTCACACACACACACTCACACATGTAAATCAACCACATATGGCAATATAAATGTAGCGCTAAAATGGTGTTAAATATAAATTCTTGGACTCCATAATGTACTATAAAAGGTACGTGTATGTATTGTCTATAATCCTGTAAAGTAGCAACTAAACTTATTTTTTGAACATAAGTTGACAGTGGGGCTCAGAGAAGCTATGGACGTGTCCCACAGTTAAGAGCTAACCGGCCGATGAACTGAAAACCAGTTCAGTGGCATTCCATACCCATGGACTTGACTTTACTCTCACTCATCAGTTCTTAAAATGCCCAGTGCTGCAAAAGACCATTGCAATACCATTTGGCTGCAAATAAAAGTATGCAGCCTTCTAATCCCTACCACAGAGCCTGTTAAGACTTCCCCGAGGAGGTTCAAATACTCTCCCGTATGAGTATCACCTCTCTTTCCAAAGGTGGATTTAGGGGCCCACCCAAACTCTAAATTACCTCATGTCATGATATAACTCCTTAATCTGCCCTCTTATGCCCTAAAAACTGTGCCATATGTTTCAAACAGAAATTAAACATAAATGCTTAACAGACATTTATGAGTCCACAAAACCACAAAAGAGTTTTCTGACCCTGCCCCACCTCCTCACAGCGGCTGTCTGGCTGCCGCCCTGGAGTGGTGGACTCCAGGAGGTCATCAGCCCAGTCCTCCTTGCCTGTGAATGTTTCCATCCTTGACAATCCAAACGGTCACAAATGTTGGTCCTTGATAGTGATAAATTAAACATAATTACACGTTCAGTTTCTCTGCCACATTAGCCACATTCCAAGAACTCAATAGCCCCATGCATTTCTCAACACAGACATAGAGCATTTCCACATCCTAAAAATATCCCATTGGACAGGCCCACAAGGCTGATGTTGCACTGAACACAAGAGGCGCCTGCGACCCAGTGCAGATAACTTTGGCTTAGATTCCGTAGAGAAAATAAGGGGGATATCATTTACTCATAATGAGAATCTAAGCCTAAACTTAGATACCATGTGCACTGGAGGAAAAATCAAAACTGAAATCTTGCTAATGTTCCATCTCTTGGAATCATGGAGTGTGAGGGGATAAGTGTTAAAACAATGAATGTATTGGCTGAATATCTTCAATTACTAGGTTCTCCATTAGAAAATCCTATATACATTTTGGGAAATTCATACTCCGAATGATCTTTATCTCAGTTTTGATCTACTTAGACTTCCCCCTGTCCCTCACCCTGTTCCCTTCCCTCTGCCCCCTACCCCCTTCCCCTCCAACCATACCCAACTATGTCCTCTGGTGCTGGTCTGACTTCACCAGTGGATGGATGAAGAGGATGTTGTGGAACAGAGTTGTTTCCATTCCACCCCCTCCTCTCCTACTTTCCATATCCTTGTCCGTTGACAGGTTTATATAGTTGTCTCCAGCCTCCCTCTTTGGCATAAGCAGTAACTCTTCTGGAAGGACTAGTAAAGCAAAATTGAGGGTCATAGGTCTTACAAAAATGTATTTGCTGATACTTCCCAGTTGTGCTGAGTTGGGCCCTTGGCCAGAAAATCTGGCTGTATCTTAGAGATCTTCAGGCAGAACCTCCAGAAGAACTTGGTTTGAGCTGTGAAAATCTAATAAAATTATCTACAACAGGCAAACCTAAAGCTCCAGCGTCATCCAAAGAACCCCACCAGCAAGCGAGCACCTGCCAGGGAAATACCAATTCTTATTGGCACCTATCGTTGGGCCTGGCAAATCCACAGTGGCTGAGGATCAGCAAACAAGGGGAATTTTTGTGCATCAATAAAACATGGAACAACCTCAGCCAGTTGACTCAGTTGTATTTATTTTTAATTCTGTCATCAAACAGTAGCAAAATGCAAACCAAGGCCCTTGGGTTGCCAAACAGGGCCTTCGAGAGTGAGCCAGCCAGGATGCCTTATTTCTATTAAGCCCAGATCTCAAATGGATATACAGGGCTGCAGGGCATGGATTAGAGCTAATAAGCAGAGGGAGTTGCAGCTCTGTTTTCTCTTAACAAGCTGTTCATACTCCAGCAGCCCCAATTCTAGTTAAATGCACTTGAAAATGGGAAAACACACTTCAGCGCTATGGCTCACAGGTACGTAGTAGTAAGCGATTCTCCGAGCTGTCATGTCCCCAATCCCTTGCTCACTTCCAATGTCAAGACCATCCATATTCCTAACTATCTCATCAGTTTGAGATATTTTGGAGTGTGGTGTGGCAGAGAAAAGCCTGCTGCAATTTGTCCTGCCATGCAACTGCAGGAGACTGTATCTCTCCCTCCAGGAAGTCGCCAAGGGCTTCTGTTTACAGAGGCACAGACTTACACTATAAGTTTCTCATTGCTGTCCAATGAGGAAACTGGGATAGCACACCGTGCCGGTTTGAAAGGATTTATGCACCCTAGAAAAGCCATGTTTTAATCCTAATCAGTCTTGTGGGAGCAACAGTTTCTTCTAATCCCTATTCAGTACTATAGGTTGGAAATTTGGTAGGTTATCTCCTGGAAAGTTGATTAGGTTATCTCCACAGAGATGTGACTCAATTGCGGATATTAAGTTTTGAATAGAGGAAGATATGACTCCACCCATTCCAGGTGGGTCTTGATTATTTTACTGGAATCCTTTAAAAGAGGAAGCATTTTGGAGAAAACTTGAGAATTACGAGAGCAGCAAAGACATGAGAATGAGAGAGTCCACCAGCCAGCGACCTTTGGAGATGAAGCAGAATGCCTTCCTGGGAGCTTCATGAAACAAGGGGCCTAGAGAGGAAGCTAGAAGACATTGCTAGGTTCACCATGTGCTTTTCCAGTTGAGAGAGAAAAACTGTGAACTTCATCGGCTTTTCTTGAGCGAAGGTCACCTCTTGCTGGTGCCTTAATTTGGACATTTTATAGGCCTGCTTTAATTGGGACATTTTCTTAGTCTTAGAACTATAAACTAGCAACTTATTAAATTCCCCTTTTTAAAACCATTCTGTTTCTGGTATGTTGCGTTCCAGCAGCTAGCAAACTAGAAAACACTCTGACTCTTGCAGGAATATGCAGATTAGTGGAGACAACTATTTTACTTCATTTATTATGAGGACCCTGCAACTCACGCAAGCATAATACACATGCCTCAAAAAAATGATCTATTACACCTACCACCAAATCTGCTTCTCTTTGGATGGGCTGGCACCTCTGTCCCATGTACACCCACCCCCACCAGGGCCAGTTCTCATCATCTAGCCCCACCCTTCCCTCAGGCATTTCTGGACTAAGAGCTATACCTAACACAACAGGGGCTTCTGATGGAAACTGGAACCATAACAAGTTCCTGTGTCATGAATGTAAATTCCATCATCAGCATTGTTTACAATTTCACATGGCATAGAATTTTCTCACTAGGCCTATTTAATTACTCCATCAGAGGATTTTTCAGTAAGGGCTTCTTGCAGTGGCTGAAGTCCATTTTGAAGTGCCATTTTGATGGAAGTTTAGTTCTGCTCTAAAATGTTATATCTGTGTATTTAGAAGCTAACTGGTGGACTAAGTTTCCAAAGATGAGCCAATTTCAGAGGAAGGGAAGCTCAAAGGTTGGAGAAACACATGTTGGTTGTGGTCCCAAGATACATCAGGTTGGCATTGACCTTCCCCGAGAAAAGAAAACCTTGGAAATAAACTGTGATCACACAAGTTTTTACAAGCACTGAAAATCTGCTAGATAGCTGCTTGACATTTCATGAGGATATGTTTCAGTATATTGTTAAGGAAACTCAAAAGTATACTTTGAAGAACTTTTAAGTGCAAGTCAAGGACACTTCAGAAATAACCACAATACCATTATCTCACCTAAAATTTAATATTCCTTGGTATTATCACATTTCTGGTAAATATTCAAAATTCCCTGAATTCAGTTTTATCACTGTTGGTTATTACGGGTCCCCTCACAATCCCACATCAATAAGCGTGTCAAGTCATCGCACTCAACAAATCTTATAATTAGATTTATGTTCACCCACATCTCTGGCTGCTTATTTGGACTGATCTTGTTTTCTGGGGGGAGTTAAGTTAAACAGCTCAGCAAGTCAAATGATAATTGGTTTCATCTAAAAACAGAAGTTTGCTACCAGCCTAGTGGAAAATGGGCGCACCGACTGGAAGAAGTCAAATCAACTTTTATCACAGCACAAGTGAGCCCAAGCTTCCCGCTGCCGTAAGGAAGGGGAGAATCACAAGCTCAGGGGAAAGGGACGCAGGCGGTGGGGTTTCCCTGACCGACAGAAAGTCCAGGGCCGCGCGGGGCCTCCCCAGTCGCTTCTGTCAATGCTGGACGTGGAGCCGCACGTGGTACAGTCGACCGCTGCACCACGCAGCAGGGTCCTGGCTGGACACAGGGCCTTTGATGGGAGCTGGGACACGGGTTTAACCAGCTTCCCACCTGCCAGATGAAAGGCTGTTGGAAAAGAGGAATAAAGAAACGCAAATCCAGAGCCTGCTCACACTCTTCAGTCTGTGGAGGGGCGGGTGCTTCAAACCCGGCCTCCGCAGGGGTCTGGCTGGCCCCGGAACGGGCAGAGTAAGCAGCCCACCAGCCCCGCATCCTCTCCTGGGTGTGAGACCAGCTGCCCTTCCTGCCCTGGCCTTCGCCCTGCTGGCCCTTGGCTTGGAGCACCCAATCTTGGGCTGGCTCCTTTGTCAGGGCCACCGCCACGTCCCCAGGGTCCACAGCGGGAGGGGCCCATGGAGGAATGAGACGTGAATAATTGCACAGAAGGTAACAAGAACCCCTATCCACCACTCACTCCCCCACAGCCCCGGCCCCCCCAGTTTCCTCTACTGGTAACATGTTACACTGGATGCACATAGTCATTGCAAGGGATGGACCTACATCCATACATCAGCAGCAGCGAAAGTCTGTTGCTCCCATTAGGGGACCCTCTGTGTGTTGTACGGCTCTATTGGCGTTTGACAAATGCATACTGTCATGTGTCCACCACTGCAGTGTCATACAGAATAGTTTCACTGCCCTAAAATTGTCCCGGACTCCACGTATTCATTTCTCCCACCGCATCTCCAACCCATGGCAGCCACTGATCTTTTCAATGTCTCTTTAGCCTTTTCCAGAACATCATATAAGTGAGAACCACCCAGTATGTAGACTTTCCCAGTCTGGTCTATATCTCTTAGAAGCGTGCATTCGAGGTTCCTCTAAATCCATACATTTAAAATTAGTTTTAGAACATAAATAGGTATTTTTTCTCTTTGGGGTTGGGTGTCAGGCACTGCTGGAGGCATTACTATTGTTCCCATTTTAAGGGCAAGGAAAAGGACTGTTTCTGCCCAGCATGTTCACAGTAGATGCAGAAGGGTGGTCACAGGACTGAGCCTTTCTCCTACCCAGCCATGTTCTCAGGAGATCGTGAGAAAGAGGCTTGCACTTCTTTTGACTGTGCTCTGCCCTGACGAGATAAGTAATAGGCAACTCTAAGGAGAAGGAGAAGCAGCCATTAAGTTCCCACGCTACATAAAATTACTGAATAAATTTCGGGAACCGTGTGCAAGCATACATTTCTGAAGGCATAAGTGTTTTCAACTAATAAAATTATATTCATCAGAAACACCTCAAACATTTAATGGAACTTGAAATGAAAATCACCCACCAAAGAAAAGATTGTTTCATATACTACATAGCCAAGAAAAGTTTCTCTATTTGTTTTCCCATTACTTTGAAATGTTATTATGAAAAATTTTCCAAAACACAAAAGACATAAAGAACAATATGTTGCCTATTTACCATATTGCCAAGGGAAAAAAAAAATACAAATATAGTTAGAGTTTCCTATATATTCTTCCCAAATTGCATCCTACTGTTTCTTCTCCAGAGGTAAAAACTATCCTAAATTTGGTGTTTGCTCTTGTATATCTTTATGATTTTAATTAATAGAAATTAAACCTCAATGAAAAGCATCATGGAAAGAAAACTCCAGGGGCCCAGTGCAATTGGCCAGACTTTTACCCCATGACTGTGTGTTTTTTTTAACTATTAGATCCTTTGATGAGACTCTGGGCATATGTTGAAGACTTTGCTGAAAGCCAGCTCCCTGGCTTAGCTGACAACTACAAACTGAGCCGGCCAATTACAACCAGCACGAGGGGTGCTGACAAAGATCATGAGATTTTAAAAGAATTCAGGACACCAGGTATGGTGTCCTGAATTGTCTACAGAGCAATACTCAGTTTGGCCTTCACTCACAATTCTGGGAAGACCCATCTACTTCCATCCAATTCAAAGCCATCAGAGTCTTCTTTAAAGATTGTTTGCTTGTTTGTTTTATTAAGGTATGCAAGGAGAGCTGGGTTTGGATAACAGGTATCAATGCTTCAGGGATGTATTTTTTTGCGTTGACTCGTTTACCTCATTTTTGCATAACTTTGTTCAAGTCTTCACAAGACCAAGAATTCTGTGTATCTTGGACCATATGCCTCTCTTCACAAGTCTTTATCCAAGATGGGGAACATTTCATCTCCAAAAGAAAACCAAGCCCCTTGTAACAAAAGAAAGGGGTATAGATTTGGTGTGGCTGAAAATAAGCTTTCTATAAATTTCTAGCTGCATATATATGGGGAATAATGAATTAACCATCAGTAATTTTTATGTCTATGCTCCAAGAATTTTGCTAGATAATATTTTTAGTAACAAGCAGTAGTAGATTGGATTAGAGTTTACTATATGCCAAATCCTGTTATAAGTATTGAGCATACACTGGCTCATTTAATCTTCATGACCTGTCTCTGTGATAAATATTTATTTTTATCCCCATTGTAAAGATAAGAAAACAAAGGCAGAGAAGTGTCACACAGCTAGTGAGCTGCAGAGTCAGAAATCATGTCTTAGGAATCTGGCTCCAGAGTCCACTTTCCCAACCATTACTTTGAGTGACATTTTCACACTAGACATTCATCAGCCAAAGGGCTCAAATGTTGTGAAAACATCAACTCTCTTCAAAAACAATGGTCCCTCCATGGATAATGCCATAAATTATAGGGACACACTCTATCCTGATGATGCTAAGAATGCATTTGCTGGCTCCCCTCAAAACCATTCTTATCACACCTACTAGAATGGCCATTATAAAAAACAAACAAACAGAAAACTACAGATACTGGAGAGGATGTGGAGAAAGAGGTGCCCTTATTCACTGTTGGTGGAAATGTAGAGTGGTGCAGCCTCTCTAGAACACAGTTTGGCAGTTGCTCAGGAAGCTAAGTATAGAATTGCTGTATGATCCAACAATCTCCTTACTAGGTATATATTCAGAGAAACTGAAGGCATGAACACAAATGGACATTTGTACACTGACATTTATAGTGGCATTATTCACAGTTACCAAGAGATTGAAACAGCAAGAATCATCAGTGGACGAATGGATAAAACTGTGATATATACATCTGATGGAATATTACATAGCTGTGAGATGTAATAAGGTAATGACACATGCAACAATGTGGATGAAACTTGAGGATATGCTTTTTAGTGAAATTAGCCAGGAACAAAAGGACAAGTAATAGTATGGTCTCGCTAACATGAAGCATCTATAATGAGAAAATTTTAAGGGTTAAAGTTAAGATTGCAGGTTATCAGGAGAAAGAAGGAGGGTAGAGACTGGGCATTTGATGCTGAAGGAGCACAGAATGTTCAACAGGATTGCTTGTAAGGACCAGGAAATGGGTAGCACAATACTATCTGAGGGTGACATGATATTGTAAGTACACTGAACGAAGCTGAGTGTGAGTATGGTTGAAAGAGGAAGGCTAGGAGAGCTACAGGATAAAAACTCGGACTCTGCAACTTAAAGAAACCTAGAGTGGACAATGATGGTGGTTAAATGTACAAATAAAACAAAGTTTTACATGAAGGAGAACAAATGAATGGCACCATTGCAAGGTGTTGAAAATGGGATGGTATACGGAAAAAATACAATCAATGCAAACTAGGGTCTATAGTTAGCAATAAAATTACAATATTCTTCCACTACTTGTAATAAAGGCCATATACCAAAGCTAAATGTCAATAAGAGGGCGATGTAAGGGAGGGGTATGAGATTTGTGTTGTTGTTGTTTCTCCTTTTAATTTTTTATTCTTTATTTTAAAAATTTTTTCCTCTTCTTCTTTGCAGAAGAAATAGAAAAGTTCTTATATACATTGTGGTGGTGAATGCACAACTAAGTGATTATACAGGGAACCATTAATTGTACATTTAGGATGGCTTATATGATGTGTGAATAAAATTTTAAAAATTAAACAGAAAGAGGGGTGCAAGGGTAGTTCAGTGGTAGAATTCTCATCTGCCATGCGGGAGACCTTGATTTAATTTCTGACCCACGCACTTCCCAAAAAAACAAAAACAAACAAAACCCAAACAAAAATTCAACAAATGGTGCTGCAATAACGGGATATTCACACGGAAAAAGAATGAAATATGATCCCACCATACAGTATACAAAAAAATAAAATAAACAGGAAGATACAAGCGCTGTAGAAGATATGGAGAGAGATATGTATTCATTCACTGTTGGGAGGGAAGTAGGTCAGTGCAGCCTCACTGGAGGGCAGTGTGGTGGTCCACAGGAGGCTAGGTATACGGATGCCATATGACCCTGCAATCCCATTATTAGGCATACACTTGGAAGAACTGAAAGCAGGGACACAAATACACATTTGCACATTGATGTTTATGGTGGCATTATTCATGATTTGCAATGGATGAAGGTAGCCTAAGGGTACATCAATGGGTGAATGGAAGGATGAATTGTGGTATATATGTACAAAGGAATAGTAAGTGGCTGCAAGAAGGAATGAATTCGTGAGGCATGCACCCAGATGAGTGAACTTTGAGGACATTCTGTTGACTGAAATAAGTCAGAGACAAAAGCACAAATATTGTAGGCCCTCACTAATATAAACTAATTATAATGAGCAAACACTTAGAATTAAATTCGAGAGCATAGAATGTGGGCAGACAATGAACAGGCGATGAATTAGGAGTAAAGAACGTTCAATAAGGCATTCAATAAGGAGATGCATACCGACAGCATCTCCTTAGATGGTAAGGTCTTTCAGTAGACACATCTATTCCTCAGTGTTAACTATTATTTCTAAATTCTGAGATGCTGAGCCCTGTGTATAACCTAGTAGTTCTCTGTGTGACACCTGAGACTCAGAGTTAGAGTTCCACAGCTGGGAAAGTCAACATTACTCCATACAACAACTGTTAAAGAAACTGAAATACAGATCATACTTCAATTAGAGATATGAATGAAATGGACTCGGATAGGACCAAGGTAAATTAGAATACAGAGTAAGGGATGATCCTGACTGTATTTTAAATTTTCAACATCTATGTGAGACCAAAAGAAGAGATGTTTATTTGTTAAAAAATATATATACATTTTTTTCCATAGCACACTAAATTAATCTCTCTGGTCAGTTTATTTAAAACATAATTACATAGAACCTAGAATAGGGAATGAGATTTTAACCTGAATGAGGTTAACCTGTTCAGATATAATACTACATTGCATCTCATAGTAATTTGGGCAGAAAATAAAAAAGTATTTGCAAAGTTCCCTTGAGGGACTGGGGAAAGATGTGGAAATATTAAACTTCCCCACCTGGGGAATTCATGAAATTCTCGGAAGCATTTAGGGACTCCCACCTTAATAAGCCAAGCCCTCGATCAGAGACCTGACCTTTTGAAACTTATTCCTATGGAGGAGAAACTAAACCGACTTATAATTATGCCTAAGAGTCGATCCCAGAGAACCTCTTTTGTTCCTCAAATTTAGCCTTTCTCTCTCAGCTAATTCTGCAAATAAGCTCATTACCCTCCTTCTATGTGGGACATGACCCCCAGGGATGTAAGTTTCCCTGGCAACATGGGGCATGACTCCCAGGGATGACTCTGGCTCTGGTGTTGTAGAATTGATAATGGCTTAACTAAAAGGGGAGAAAGAAATGGGACAAAATGAAGTTTCAGTGGCTAAGACTGTTCAAATAGAGTCAAGAGATCATTCTGAAGGTAATTCTTATGCATTGTAGAGATATCCCTTTTTTGCTTCCAGTGTACTAGAATAGGTAGAAGGAAATACATGAAATTGCTGAACTGTAATCCAATAGACATGCTTCTTAATGCTGACTCTATAACTAGATACCTTTTATTGTGTGACTGTGTGATTGTGAAAACCTTGCGACTGACAGTCCCTTTATCCAGTGGTTGGGCAGATGAATAATATAATAAAGAAAAAACATAAGTAACAGGGAGGATAAGGAGTATGGGATATCTTGGGTGGTCTTTTTTATTTATTTATTTTTTGAGTAATAAAAATGTTCTAAAATTGATTATGGTGATGAATGCACAACTATATGATGATACTATGAGCCACTGACTCTTTACTTTGGGTGAGTTATATAGTGTGTGACTGCATAGCTCAATAAAATTGCACTAATATAAACAAAGGGGAAGGGGAGGCAGGAGAGGCAGCGTTACAATGAAATTTTTTGTGGGTGTTGGTTCTTGGCCTAAGTGTCCTAGTCTTCTGTCTTGAGTGACCTTTTGGAAAGTTTGTGTTTTTCCTTTTTTAAAGAAACAAATCAAGTAACATTCAAATAAAACAAGCAAACACAAATTTCTGGACATGCTCTTTTTGTGACCACTACATGGCAAACGGAAGCATGTTTTCTCTAACACATCAGGGGTGTACCCGAGTGAAATTCACCAGCCAGAATTCATGGTAGCATAGACATTTTCTTTCAGATTTTCCCTAAAGAAATTACTAGTATATTAATGGTATGAACTTTTTTTTTTGAGCAATAAAAATTTCCAGTAAAATGTTTACTTTAAGCATGAGGACTGCATGATATAGTTATATAACACTGTTCTAACCTTAGAGTCTTAAAATAGCTTCCTGAGTTCATGGACATGTCAGTCTCTTCCTTTTCAGTCCTAGAGCTCTGAGGGTTTTCTGGGCAAATCTTCTGGGTAAGATTCTGCCATTCCACAGAACAAGGTCTCAAGGTCTACCCGAGTGGACAGATGCACACCATGCTGAACCAGTCCACACGGCAGAAGTGTAGAAACCAAATCAGAGCAGACTGAGCTGGGCTCCTAGGGCAACAAGGCTGCACAAGCTCGCCCAGCCGTGTAGGCTGAGCCATGGCCTGGAGGAATGACGTAGCAAAGTCTGACTGTGGATGCAAGACTGAGACTCCAGAGAAAGAGCTCTCCCAGTCCAGGCCTGGAGCAGTCTGGATTACTGGGGTACAAGGTTTCACATGTCAGCCCAGCCAGGCAGACTGAGCTGGGACCCAGGAGAATGCGATCTCACAGTCCAAATACGGAAACTGAGCTGATATCCCAAACACAAAACTTAACAATATGGTGTGGAGACTGAGCCATAATCCTCAAAGAATAAGGTCTTCCAGTCCAGCTATGTAACACTTCCACAAAGGCAGACACCCAGGTGGGGCTCTCGGAGGGCCATCCAGAGTCTACCGACAGCATCTCCTTAGAATGCTTCCGCTCTTTTTCTCATTTAGCCTATCTTTTGGTAAACTGTAGCAATACAATTTAATTCTACATATATTTTAGACCCTACAAGGCACTATCCCTCTTGATTTACAAATTAATATTCATTTACATTATCCACATATTTATTCTTTCTTGTGTTTTTCATTCCTTCCTTTATTTCTATTTTCTGTCTGGAATCAGATAATTTCTCAATAAAAAATAATTTTAGTATTATTCTTAGTGCAGGTCTACTATCAATAAATTCTCTAGGCTTTGCTTGCCATTAAATATCTTTATTTTGATTTCCATTATTAGGATATTTTTGCTGCGAATAGAATTCAGTGTTGGCAATTGTTTTCTTTTGGTACTTTACTGTATTTTTTTCCCTCTTTGTTATTGTTTATTCACATTTTCATTCTGATGAGTCTAGATGTCAACTTTTCTATGTTCATTTTGCCTGGCTCTTGCAGAATTTGTATCTGAGAACTAATTTCTCCTGAGATTTTTTAAAAATCTCTGTATCTCCTCTACTACTTCTTCTGCCACAGTCTTCCTCTTTTCTTCTTCTGACACTCCAGCTACCCATTTGTTAGACTTTTTCTCCAAGGCCTACATGCTCTTTCTTTCTTTTTTTATTTTCCACTTCATCTGAATATTTTCTCCTGGACTATCTTCCAAGTATGGCAGAGAAATAAGGGAAGGAGGCTGGGCAAAGCCAATATACAAGCTGCTAAGCTCATATATCATGTTCTTTATTCAAATCTTCTAATTTTGGAGCTCTAGAATTTCCATTTGATTATTTTTTATAGATTGCCTTTTTTTTTTTTGGTCTGGCAAAATTCTCTATCTTGACAGATATTTTATTGAACATATTTGTCAGATTTTTTAACGTTTTTTTTTTTCCTTATGCTTGCCCCTTTCTTTTGGCAAACCTGACCATTTTTAGAAATATTTTAACAGAAACAAAAACAAAATTATTAATATAGTGATGTGTATGAGCTTTTTAGTGTCCAGAAAGCAGTGTAGATACAGGCCACATCTTTTTTTTTTTTAATTCTGATTAAGAATATTTGAGGAAATCTTTCCGGTTTTGCAAAACTTGTGGAGTTTCTGAATTGCCCTTACTTACAGGATAAAGTACTTTTGGTCTAAGTTTGGAGTCATTTATCAGGGACTTTAGACTTCTTTTTGGGCCCCGAACCTAAAGTTTTGTTTTTTCTCCTTAAAGACTGCAAAAGCTTCCCTAACTCTCAGTTTCTCAGCTTGCTGCTTTCTGCCTGCTCTTGTGTCTTGCCCCACACCACCCCCAGACTAGTTACAGTAAGGGAATATTTTCAGAGGAGTAATAGCTGCCAGACCCGCTGGTCTGCACCTGTGTTTTTTTCTGGTACGTAATCGGCCCTTAAATTCTAGCTGTCTTGATAATATTGTCTGCCATGTTCTATCTCCCCAAACCAAAAGATGAATGCACACTCCGCCCAGCCTCTCTGCCTTTGAGCCTCACATTCTACTCAGCTTCCTGGCTCAATGGCTTTCACTACTTATGAACCAGCAAATTTCAAGGATAAAGTAGAGTAGAATGTTGGGCTCATCTGAAAATATTTCTTTTCCAGTGAGGGCCTTAGACCCTCATCTGGCTACAGAGTTAGCAATTCAGTGCTTTAAACACAGCTTTTCATTTGGATATTTCATTCGGTTATTTCCCTTGTCCATATTTCTGGAAAGATAGACGTTCTCAGTACTGGCATTTTTAAAAGCTCAACAAACAAAAGCTAGCCACTTTAAGGCATCCCATCATGTTTGTTTTGTTTTGTTTTACTTTCTTTGTTTATAATTTTTAGAGCTATAAATTTATACATATAAATCAAAAATATTTAATTAAAATTAGTTAAAGATATTTGTGCTTAGGCCAGACCTAATACTTCAAAGGGAGAAGAGCTGCTATACATGAAACTGGAGGTATTTTAAATTCTACTCTGGAAGAGAAAGTTAATGCATATGAACTGCCACCTTCCATATGCAAACCTATGCAGAAACACGAAAACCATATTCACATTTCTGCACTGTGAGACTCTTCAAAACACTTTAACGAGATTTTGTCAAGTTTGGCATTTGAAAAAATTCTATGGATTTATCTGTTGGTTTCATATTATGCCACTCAAAGTATTTTCCTGAAATATTTACACCAGCCTCAGCTAGGCAAGCAGGATGAAGACGCATCCCCACATTTTGGGTACTAGAGCAATGTGCATATATTAAACCCTCCTTGGAATTTCATTAAGACACATCAGTAAACCACTTGACGTGGAGAGGGTGGAAGAAAATATTTTCAGAGGCATCCTCAAGTGCCCGTACTTTTTTTTGTATCATCACAATCAACTAGTTAATTTTTTATACAAAACATGTATACAAAAAAGCAGTAAATTTCAAAGGACATCCCAACGATTATTTGTAGAAAAGATTTCAGAGTTTGGTATGGGTTACAATTCCACAATTTTAGGTTTTTACTTCGAGCTGCTTCCTAGACACTGGAGACTAAAAGAAATGTCAATAAAATGATTCAGCAATCATACCTATTTGTTAAATCCAACCTTTTCTGTATACCTCTTTGATCTTTTTCCACTCTTTAGTGGTATTTGGGCTATGCCCATGCTAACTTTTTCATATTGGAAGGAGCTGTTGAAAATATGAGATAGGGGGAGGGAACTAGTTGATGTTCTGGAGAGGCTGGCCCCTCTGCATTTCAGGACCTATCAGCTCTAGGGACCCATCTGGAGGTTGTAAGTTTCTGGAAAGTTACCCTAGCAAGTGCCTGTACTTTTGTCTGATCCTAGTTTTTAATGCTAGTGTTAGCTTGTGCAATTAATTGCTCATTTTTTATATAAATGCCTTGCCTCTTTTGGTTTATTCTTACTTTAGATCTCCACCAGTTTTCGCATGGTAAGAAATCTGCTTGAAGTAATTGTTCCAGGATCTATTTCCAGTGAAGTGTAATTTATCTGAAGCAGACAGCTGACTTGAACATCAGCAGGAAACCCTTTTGGAAAACTGCAAGTTCAGAAATAATAAGATACATCAATGAGGGAAATTAGTAGCCTCGGTCGGGAAAATTCGTTCCTTTATCACTGAAATAAAGGTCTCCTAAGTCTGGCTAAGCATTGCATTAATCTATGGAGAAACTGTTAAAACATAAATTCCTGTGGGATTCTGAGTGTGTGGATACAAGTCTGTGTGTTGCACAGGCTTTCCACTGAGCTGCCAGCAGGGGTCTTGGGAGCTGCCGGATGGACACGTATCAGCTCATCAACCTGCCCTTATATCTTTATTGGCCAAAAATGTGATGACATGATAACAGCAAGCCTGGCAAAATATATGGGGAGGGACTTCAGACATCCTATTTCTCTCAGGAAAAAGGGGAGCCACCTTAAATGAGAATTCTTACAAAGTCTTCGATTACTGAGCTCTCACACTCTTACTTTAGTTGTTGGAGAAAGCACATCAACCCGAAATGATCTAAATCAGTGCACATTTTGGAGGCTTAGAGGTCACATAGTGTAACTGGCTAAAGAAGAAGAGGAGGATGAGGATTTGTTAAAGGAGAGGAAGACAGAAAGTGAAGGAGATAAGGACAGGAAGGAGAG
>PVIY010024728.1:0-37672 GCA_004026745.1 Myrmecophaga tridactyla
GCATTTTAATTTTAGGAAATGAGTCTTCTACTAGGAATTACGATGTTCTTTTGTTTATTAAATAAATATAAAGAGCCATCTCATTCTCTCACACATGAGCCCCTCCCCGCTGCATTCAATTCATCAGTAAATCTGGTTGACTCTTCAGAATTTATCTTGAATCTAATTACTTGTCACCACATCTACTGCTCTGACTTTTGTCACATCATCTTTCCTTGTTGATTACAATAGTCTGTTACTGATGAAGTGATTGACCTTAATGAATTTACTAATTAGTTTGTGGGAAATTGAAACGCAGAATTTGAGTTCATTGGTTCTGGATATTTAGGTCTACCACCATGGTTGGCACATAGAGAATATATTTATAAAATGTTTGTGGAATGAATGAAAAATAGAAGGATATTTGTGTTCCAGAAAGATATATTGATTAACTGCTATGTAAGGCACTGTAGTAGATAATATAATATTTAAATAAAGAAAAATAAGATCTTAGCCTTAGAGGAATTCACAGTATGAGATGACATAGAAGACACTGTACCCATTGTTCCTATAAAGTACCATAAGAACACAGAGAAGGGGCAATTAGTATTCCTCTCTAAGAGCTCAGTTTATCTGTCATTGTTATGGCATCCATAAGGGTAAGCAAGAAGGTGTGTGTTATTGGACTTTTGTAATGGATGAGAAAAGTCAATAATAATTTTTCTTTTTTCTCTTTATTTCTGAGTAGTGTTGGATTCACAGAAAAGGTAAAGGAGATATATAGGCTGAATTCATGGAGATTGTTGTAGATTGCATCATGTGTTCCAGAAAAATGTGTTCTTAATCTTAATCTATTCCAGTGGGCATAAGCCCATTGTAAATAGAACCTTTTGAAGATTTCATTTTTAGTTAAGGTTTGGCTAATAGAATCAGGATGAGTCTTAATCCTGTTACTGGAGGTCTTGTACAGAAGCCAACAGGGAAAAAAGGAGAAGAAACTAAAAATAGGAAGTTAATGGGACCCAGAAGAGAAAGGAGAGGATATTGCCATGTGACAGAAAAGACAAGGAACCCCAAAGATGACCGACAGCCAGCCCTAGAATGCCACAGATTTGGAGGAGAAAGAATTGCCTAGATAATGCCTCTGTTTTAGACTTACTTGAGTCTCAAAACCGTGACCCAATACATTTCCGTTGGTTAAGCAAACACATTGTATACTATTTATTTTAGCAGGGAGATGATTTCAAACTGACTCAAGCTATTGAGTTAAGAATTGTTACTTTTTTATTTGTTTCCTGATACCAATCTAGGTGTTTAGTTTATGACCATACTTTGAATTTAAGAAATGCATGTCTTCAATTTTTAAGTAACCAAAACCTGAAAAAAAGTAGTTATGATGTGATCAACAGTTGAGGTTATTATGATTTTTGGGGGGTCATTTTGTAAGACACTTTGAATTGCAGTGTAGTAATTTTCCAGGATAAAGTCTTTTAAAATTTTCTGTATTTCCATACTATAACCCTTTTTTTTTAGTTGGAAGATACCTTCTGCTGCAGTTTCTGCCCTGGCTGCCATTTCATTGTGTCTTAACTTCCTTACAGCTGAGTCAAATCTCATGGCATAAGTAATGTGAACTTTCTTTAGAGAGCCAGATAAATGGCTTTCAAACAGTTCCAATTTTTATTCAGTGTTGGTTCATAATTTGCCTTGTAGTGCCAGTATCCTTTATTTAAACTTTAGGTATAACAGTTCTCTTCAGTTACGTCGATGTTCTTCTTCAGAACTTTTAGGCAATGTGTGCAGATCTATACTTTCCACAAGCCGTACTTCTAGTAACTTTGAATTAAACTGTGTTAGCTTTAATTTTGACCTTTAATGTTGTCTGGTGTCCCTCTTTCTCTTCTACTTCTTATCTTTTCTCTGCTCGTATCCCCTTTTAATGTATTGAAGATGGCCTGGGACTGAAATATTGTTCCACTTGCTTTTTTTACATGGGCAGGCACCAGGAATCGAACACGGGTCCTCTGGCATGGCAGGCAAGCATCCTTGCCTGCTGAGCCACTGTGGCCCTCCACTTGCTTTTTAAAATTAGTTTTCAATAAAGGAAAACATTAACTTTGTAAATTAGTGATCGATTTAATTGTGTGAGTGTATTTTATTTAATGTAATGTTTCTCTTAAGATGTGTGAAGGACTATTTTCATTTCATGTAATAACTGTATTGAAGATAAAATACCATTGATGGAACTGTTAAGACATTGATGGAATCACATGATTTTACCAAGGAGATAGTATTTTGGACATGCTCTAGTTTCATTGAAGAGTTATATTTCCATTAAGATTGTGTCACTTATAATCTTTTGAGCTTCTTGGAAAATGAATGTTTTGAGAGCTAAAGAATATGTTGAAACATAAATGTATAATTAGAACACCGTTTCTTTTCCTTAGAATTACAGGTAAATTGGCGAAGCCAGACCACAACATTTTTTTAATCATGAGATTGTGAGTAGTTTTATTTTTTAATTTCCTTTAGAAACAGATGTCAATAACATAAACCTTTATATCCCAATATGGAAGCTTCATAAAACCTTTTCTGTCTTGACAGTAGAACTGTTCCCTGCTTAGTGTGTTATGAGTACACTTTTAAACTAAAATCTGCCAAGAGCAAATTTTATGTTTATAGAGGATACATCTCTAGTATATATAGATACTAGATATTATACATTTTCAGTGGGCTTTTTAGTTTTATTGTGGTCCACTTTGAACATGCCATTATGCCATATATTTTCATTTTTATCATTGAGGCTTATATACACACACATACATGTATTTGAGTTATTCTTTCTACTTTGAAACTGTATTAGTCCCTGCATAACCTGGTAGTTACTCTTTTGAATGTTTTGCCTTGAATTTCTAAACTCTAATTTTAAGCACCCAGTCTTCCGGGCATTTTAACAGAAAGAACACAATTCACGTAATCGGCAGAATCAGGTTATCCGTTATAGGTTCTGCGACTTTAATTAAGTTACTTACCCTCTCTGGACTTTGGTTTCCTCAATTGTGAAATTAAGGGTTAGACTTGATCTCTAAAGCTATTTCCCAAACTTACCCATGTTCCAGGCCATCTTTCCTCATAGGTCATAGGTTGCTGTGGTCTACTTTGTCTATCTCCCCCTAAAAGAGTTCCTTATTTTCTTAAGGTTCAGGCATTACCCTGAAGCAGTGAAGCTGATATAGTCCATATTTCTAAAGAGTCTCTAAAATTCCTTGTCCTACATTTGGTTTTCCAGAAATATGGTAGCTTCTTGTTAATCTTTTAGAATTGTAGGAAACTGCCCCTTCTGAATTTACTAGCTTTGATAGTGTCTAAAATTTAAAATTTAATAGTGTCTAAATATTATTATGTCTTCTTACCAATCCTCATGTCTCCAAAACATATACCTGATAGGATGATTGGATTAACTTCAGCCAATTTTCTGCCTTTCTCTTCCCCTAGAACTAGTTCTTGCTCAATTAGTAGAGCCATTTCTCAAACATGAAGTTATAATAAAAAGAGCTAATTCATTGAGTGAACGTATTTAGTGTTCATATAGTTATTTGCAAGTCAGAAGAATGGGATAAAACAAGAGTTGAAATTTCATGGAGATATTTATTGGTTCTGTGAACGTAGTGTTTCTTGATCATACTATCTCTGTGCTCAGAAGAGTTTCTGACCTGTAGTAGGTTTTACATAAATATTTGTTTAATAAACTAATGAATCAGGTTATAACTGCTTAAGTTCAGAATGGAAGAACTTATTTAACTCTTAGTTTTAGGATTTTAAATCACATGCAGAGGATGGAAACTAGCATGTCTGAAATTTGAGTCAAATAAAAATAGTGGTAAAAGAACAGGGATCTTCACCAGGAAGGTTAGAAAATTTAGTGGGGCCAGGGATCATTTATTTTCTCTGATCCCAGAGTATAGCACTTAGACTAATTAAGAGATTTTATAATGTTGTCAGGTACTCTGATCCTTGAAGCTTGTGATATTCATGTAGATGTTGGGTGACCATCTATCAGAAATGTCAGAGAAGGGGTTCTTGAATGGGTAGATAGTTGAACCCACTGATCTCTAAATTTCCTGCCAAATGTGAGTCCATGATTCTGTGAGATTTACCTCAAAGGAAGATTGAATGCATCCTAGCTAATTCTATGCTCACAGAAGATAATGATGTAGATCATGAAGTTTTCTGTCTTTGCTAAAGAGATTGAACTTTTACAGCCTTTTCTGACAATATCAATGTTTTTAAGTATATTAAAAGATAGACATAGTTTTAAGTCTTTGAATAAGGGACAAATAGCCGAAAGCACAGAAAAGTGGTTTGTGCATAAAAGAGGGCAATGAAGGAAGAGAGAAAAGAAAGGTCAATTAGCATATCATTGTGAATGCCTGAATTTAGAATATGGACAGTCTTCTAAATATACTAGTAATGCCCATTAGAATATTTTCTTTATTTATGTCACAGCAGCTAAAACACTGCTGTGTTCTTGAGGCCTTATTTATGTGTGGGAAGAAACTTCCCATCACACCTCAATATCTTTTGAAGCTCTAAATCTGAATGGTAATTCATTATGTGATCTTTATAATGTTTTGTGCTCTCCTATAATTATCCACTTTAATGATGGAACAAGTGCACAAACATATAATTATATTACAGCTTGATTTTTAAAATTTAAATATGATATAAATAATAATCTTTAGGCACATTCTGCTTTGGTTGCTCAGGAAATAGAGGAGACCAGATCTTGAAGGGTAGAATTTCAAGGAAAAGTGGTATAGGAGATAGGTTCATAATGGCAAGAGGGAGACGAGTATCCTGGCAGTAAGCCTGCTCTCTAAGAAATAGGCAATCATCAAATACCATTGGCGCCAGGCCATTAATGTTTCAGAAAGTCTCCAAGATGAGAGCCAGATTTGGTGAAGATATCAATATCTAAAGAAAGGCTGTAAAAATCAAGAGAGAGCATTTGGATAGAAACTAAATGTGGACAGAGGAGAAAGTTAGGGAGTTGTACTTTGGCAATCTCTATCCAATCACTACCCCAGAGAATGGAACAATCTTGTTATTGTGGTTGGTAAATCCCTGCTGTGTAGATGGACATTGCAGGCATTGTTTCATGAAATGAGCTCCCCTTGTTCCAGTTTCCTATTCATTTAGCAACATTTTGATTATAATTTGCCTTTCCATCTGCATTGGCCTATAGGGAGAAAATGTACTGGGTATGCTGACATGAACATTCTGATCCATATGCAGTTATGGTTCCCATTGTAAACTAATGTGGGTATTTGAATGGCATTCTAGTTTGTACATTAGTCTTTTGTGAGCTTAATGTCACTCTACTGCTAAAAGATGTCTCCATTCTGAGTACCAAAAAGAAAAGAAAATATAATTCCGAAATTTACGAAAGCTGAGACCCAGACTCAGATAATGGACTAAGGTGAACTCATCAAGATTAATGGCATCTCCCAGCTACCAGCCTCACATTGAAGAAATATAGCTTCAAGCAGAATTGTGCAGTCAGATGTGGTTGAGGAGATATAAGTAGTTATATGTGAGAAACTACAAGTAATCAAGAATGAGAGAGTAGGAAGAAGGGAGATGAGGCTATAAAGGGAAGCAGAAGACAGACTGAAGGGTCTTAGACTTTTTGAGAAGAGGTGCGTCATTCATTTTTCTAAATTAAGTTGAATTGAAAGGAAATATGTGCCATTTCTTTTGGTAAAACACCATTCTACCTTCCATGCTTAATTTACAGGGAACAGATATTGTTATTTCCTTCAAATTAAAGCTGAGTTTGATGACTGCATAATATTTCTGATTGTGTTGTATTTACTAAAGATGACTGGACTACTATGTAATGAGTGAATGTATAATAGCGTTGCATCATGACTTTGGGCCACTGTTTATACATATTGTTCTAGCAGTTCTTTTTATTCTTGTTATTTTACTCTAAGCCCTATGCAGTGACACTTAAATTTATTTAATAATGACATGGTGTATCATAATGATGGAGAATTGTTTTGCAAAAGGGACTGAAGTCCTTGTGATCTCTTGACGGGCTCCCTAGAAACCACTATTAATTAAGTATATGTGCTTTCTTGGAAAGTTCCACCATGTTGGTTTTATCAAAATTTCATGACTCAGAAGCATTTATATTATATATGTGCATTTGAAAACAGCCTTTTTTTTTTTCTGTGTTTTGATGAGACTTTTCTTTCTTTCTGAGAATTAGAAAGCTAACACTTTATTTGGTAATTTGCATTTTCTAGGATTTTAGTAATACTTATTGAAAGCTCATGGTCAGTTTTGCTGTACCAGCTTTTACTTTCTGATCCATTAATGGCACTATATTATTAAAATGATAAAGAATTTTTTCAACTTCTTTTTTTGCTCTTTGCCTTTGGTAACAGAATTATAATACTTGTCTTTGCCTAGTTGCCCAGTCACCACTCTGACCTACATCTGAACGTTGTATAACTTAACCTCAGGTAATAAGTAGTTAAAATGTGTTTTATTTTAGTAAGGTAAACAGACCAAGCAAACAGATCTGTTTTCTAATCCACGTGTTTAAGTTGATTGTATAAATATTACAGGTATTTCTTCTTCCGCTTAATAATCAATGTCTATTTTATTTCTTATCAATGCTCTAGGAAAAACATATATGCAATGAAGAAGAACAGTTAAGGAGGATGGAAGAGGCCAGATTGCAACTCAAGGATCAACTTCTTTGCCTGGAAACTGAGCAGGAATCCATTCTTGGTGTGATAGGCAAAGAAATAGATATAGCTTGTAAAACCTTCTCCAGGGACTCAGTGGAGAAATTGAAAGTAATTATGAGTTCTCATTGTGCCTTAGATTTTCAGTTTCCTAATATGTGATTATAATGGGATTTTAATGCATGGTTACTTGGTAGTCACGTTTTTATTCTGGAATGTTTTATGAAACAACTTCTTGCATTTTTTTAGAATGAGGCACTATATTGCATAGTCATGCTAAGAGAAACAGTACTGTTTTTCCAATGATTGACAACTTCTCACTCTGTAAAAGAAAATGTCTTGAAATAGAGACAGCAGTTCTGGGAAGGGAAAACATCTTTGGACTCAAGAGGCTTGGATTATGAATTTTTCATTATGTCAGGTTACTTTAAGTTTTGCTTTGTTTCTATTGGCCTACAACTATTGAGTACTAGCTCAGGAAGAAAACACTGAATGAGGGTGATTAGGGAACTTGCCACTGAAAAGTCAAGGCATGAGAGTTGGGTGGGATTTAAATAGAGGAAAAAAGTGGATGATACTCTTGAATACAGCATGTAGAAGACACTTGGTATGCATTTATATGTCTACATGAATTACCTAATGATATCCCTGATAGAGGAATAATGTACATCAGGAGATATGGAAATATTTGAGAATAGGAGTAGGTATCTCTTTCTGGAACAGAGGGCTAGGATACTTTAATCAGAAAATTTCTAGAAGGAAACCTGCAAAAATATTGTGTAGCTCAAGATTCAAAGAATATAGGAGTTAAAGAAAAAAAAAGCTTAGTGTTTACAGTTATAAAGTCATTGATAACTGTATTAGTTTCTAACTGCTAAAACAGATATAGTACAGTGGGTTGGCTTAAGCAGTGGGGATTTATTGGCTTATGGTTTTGAGGCTAGGAGAAGGCCAAAATGGGAATGTTACAAGGCAGTGTTTTCTCCCCTGGAACTGTGACATTCTGGGGCTGGCTGCCTGGCTGCCTGCAGACCATCTGTGGTCCTTAGCTTTTCTGTCACATGGCAGTGTACATGGCGGCAGCTTCTTTTTTCTTTCCCTCGTTCCACTGACTTCTAACGTCTAGCTGTTCACCATGGCTTCTTTCGTCTCTGTCCAGTTCCCTTTGCTTATAAGGATTTCAGCCATATTGGATTAAGGCC
Source organism: Myrmecophaga tridactyla (assembly GCA_004026745.1). Lineage (NCBI taxonomy): Eukaryota > Metazoa > Chordata > Mammalia > Pilosa > Myrmecophagidae > Myrmecophaga > Myrmecophaga tridactyla. Next base: position 7,940 of record PVIY010024728.1, read on the forward strand.
AACCCTCATTCAGTTTGGGCGCTCCTTAACTATTACCTTCAAAGGTCCTATTTACAAATGGGTTCATATCATAAGATCAGGGGTTGGGACCTGAACATGCCTTTTGTGGGAGACATGATTCAGTTCCCAACAATAACTTTTAAATGTTGTTTTACTTCAATCATAAGGCAAAACTAGAAGGCAGTTAGTTGTACAAATGAGCTGGTGTAAAGGAAATCATGTCAGCTGGTCTGGACAACTTACTTATTATAGGATATTTTTTACCATCTTGAAATATAAATCAGTGTTTGCATCAAGTTATGTTGATTAGTTTCTGTTAGTTCTGCACAACCATTGCTGAGATAAAATGGCCCTCATAGTATAAAATTAAAGAAGGATAAACAGAATGAAGTTTTAAGTTTCTGGGTAATCATATCTAACCAACTGCAAAATTTTTATATGGAACAAGACTGAGGAAAGAAACAAACAAAAATGAAGTAAACTTGCTTTAAATGAGGCTTCTTCTCATGCAGAACGCCATAGAATCAGTCTCCAAAGACTGTACCTGAGAATTGATTTTTCAATGTCTTTATAATTGAATTCTGTATTTAGTATTTATAAATAGATATATATGTATATACATATAAACATTAATAAATGATGGTTTGGATTTGGTTGAGTACTTGGGATAAACTTTTTAAACCCTTAAGTTTAGGAACAAAAGTTTAATATGCTAGCAGTAAAGAAGTAAATTGATGTAAGTTCATTTCAGAGAGACGTCTATTTCTGATAGAGTATTTCCTCTCTTTTTTTTGTAGTTTTTTTCATCTGTCCCTGATATACATTATGACCCACATCGCTGGTTAGCAGAAAGCAAGGTAATTAATTTTTTTGTTTAGTTATTTGTTTTAATGTTTTTATTGAGAAATATCTATAAACATACAGTCCAACATATTATACAATTGGTGGCAGTCAATATCATCACCTAGTTGTCTGTTCTTCACTATAATAATTTTTAAAACATTTGCATCACTTCAAAAAAAGAAATGAAAAAAAAAACTCATACATCCCATACCACTTACCCATCCCTCTCATTGACCCACAGTATTTCAATTTACCTAACTTTTTTTCCTTTACCTCCCCTATTATGTTTTATTTTTTTATCCTCATTTTTTTTTTTTTTTACTCATCTGTCCGTACCCTGGATAAAAAGGAGTATCAGCTACAAGGTTTTCATAATCATACAGTCACATTGTAAAGTTATATAGTTATACAGTCATCTTCAAGAATCAAGGCTACCGGAACACAATTCAACAGTTTCAGGTACTTCCCTCCAGCTACTCCAATACACCATAAACTAAAAAGGGATATCTATGTAATGTGTAAGCATAACTTCCAGGATAACCTCTTGACTCTTTGAAATCTCTCAGCCACTGAGACTTTATTTTGTCTCATTTCTTTCTTCTCCCTCTTAGTCAAGAAGGCTTTCTCATTCCTGTGATCCTGAGTCTAGGCTCATCCCTGGGAATCAGGTTCCACATTGCCGGGGAGATTTATACCCCTGGGAATCATGTACCATGACATGGGAGTGGGGGGTGGGAATGGCGGGAAGACAGTGAGTTCACCTGCCAAATTGGCCTAGAGAGAAAGACCACATCTGAGCAACAAAAGAGGTTCTCTGTGGGTGAATTTTTGGCATAATTATCAGTAGCTATAGCTTCTCCTTTGCAGTAATAAGCTTTATAGGAGCAAGCCCCAAGACTGAGGGCTCAGCTTGTTGAATTAGTTGGCCCCGTTGCTTCCGAGAATATCAGGAATTCCCCAATTGGGGAAATTTAATATTTCCTCCTTTCTCCCCAGTCTCCCAAGGGGACTTTGCAGATACTTTTATATTGGTAATTAATTTTTGAATCCTAAGGTTATTATAATATCTGTGACCTTAAAGGCATGTTATTTGGTTTAGCCATATATTTTTTCATATAACTGAGTATATGAAGCTATAATATTTTATTTTAAGGGAAGGTATCATTGCAGTTCATTTAAGAAGCTTCCATATTCCTTATTTTAACATTTAGAAATTAGCTTAAGACCAGAGGCTGAACTTGGAATCTGACAAGATGGCTGGGCTGCCCTGCAGGATTATCAAGGAAACCCAGCATTTGCTGGCAGAACCAGTTCTTGGTATTAAAGCAGAACCAGATGAGATCAATGCTCGTTATTTTCATGTGGTCATTGCTGGCCCCCAAGATTTCCCCTTTGAGGGAGGGATTTTAAACTTGAACTATTCCTTCCAAAAGAATACCCAATGGCAGCCCCTAAAGTACGTTTCATGACCAAAATTTATCACCCTAATGTAAACAACTTGGGAAGAATGTGTTTAGATATTTTGAAAGATAAGTGGTCCCCAGTACTGCAGATCCGCACAGTTCTGCTATCAATCCAGGCTTTGTTAAGTGCTCCCAATCCAGATGATCCATTAGCAAATGATGTAACAGAGCAATGGAAGACCAATGAAGCCCAAGCCATAGAAACAGCTACAGTGTGGAATAGGCTGTATGCCATGAATAATATTTAAATCAATCTGATCATCAAGTGTGCATCACTTCTCCTGTTCTGCCAAGACTTCTTCCTTTTTTGTTTGTATTTAATGGAAACAGTCTTAGAAATATTACAGAATAAAAGCCTAGACATCTTCAGTCCTTTGTCAATTAAATGCACATTACCAAATCTATGTCTTTGTTCTGATTCACTGTTGTAAAGCATGAGCAGAGGCCAGAAGTATCATCTGGATTGTTGTGAGACATTTAAAAGCAGTGGCCCCTCTCCTGCTTTTATTCATTTCCCTCATCATGGTTAAGTATAAAGCACTATATTGTCAGGGTTAGCTGCAGGGGTGTGGGTATTTTTCTTTATTTTTATTTTTGAGGAGGGAGGTAGTTTGATTGTTTTATAAGTTCCTTCCCTGCTCCCGCTCCTTTTATGGTGATCTAATTAAATGTATTGGTTAAAAGTGGCTAACCAGTTGTTCTTTACAATGTACCCTCTAGCCAATCTAACTTTATTTAGATGCTGTAGATAGACAAGCTTGATTGTTTGAACCAAAATGGGAACATTAAACAAACATCACAGCCCTCACTAATAACATTGTGACTTTGCTGTCAAGTATAGAATCCTCCCTTCAAAAAAAGAAGCTTGTGACCATTTTGTATGACTTGTCTGGAAACTTCTGAAATCTTATGTTTTAGTAAAATATTTTTTGTTATTCTAATTTGCCTTTGTACAGTTTATTTTACTGTGTTTATTTTCATTTTCCCAGTATGACAATCGTATTTAAAAATTAAAATTCTGATGGAACATTCTGTTTTGCTCTTCACCATCTGACAATTTGAATGGCAAGAAGGGGATTTTGCCAGTTTCTTTTCACTGAATCAAATTTTTGTTAAGCTATTACTGAATGGAGTATTTATCAGCTGGCTTTGAGCGTGCATGAAGCATCAGTATATACATTTCTTTCGTCCTAGAAATTTAAAGGAAATGTGCTTACATTTTATTATTTAGAAGATCATTGTTGTCTTGCTACAATGCTTGAAAATTACTGTACAGTAGAGTCACAGCAAAGAAGCAGTTGTGATCATTGTGTAAGAGTTTAACATGTTGGCCACACACTTGTCTGGTGTTTAGGTTATGACCTTTTTCATAATTCTTGGTTGAAAACATCATATGTGGCCACTGGTATATGTTATTAAGAAAGACTGATTTGATTATCATTTGGGGTTTGCTGAGGCATTTGTTAGTCTTGCCTTCAGATTTGATGAGCAAATCTCAAGCAACCAGTTTGCCTAAGTGTCATTAGAAAAGGTTTCTTCTTCAAACTTTGAGAATATCAGCTCCTCAGGTAATGATTTTTGCTTTCATCCTTACAGTATTTGCCATGGGAGCTCTTTTATTCTTTAATTTGATATTCAGTAAATTTTTTTTCTTCATTGACAGTTTCTACGTTTCCCTGCAAAGCTCTACTTTCCCTCCGCCCTTCATATCTGATTCCTGATTCTTGTGATTTTTAAGTCATAAATGTAGCTGGTCATAGTATGTAAATGTTTACCTGCAGGTTGGAACCTTTGTCTCTTGGAGTTTAAAGTAATAGATATTGTAACCCATTTGAATTTTCCCCACTCTTTTTCTCTAACTTCTGGAGTTTATTCAGAATGTGTTGTATTTTATTATGCTTCTATGTAAGATGAAGAATTATCTGTTAAAATTACATTTTCAACATAAAAATAATTAAAAAAAGAAATTAGCTTAAATATTTAGGCATGGAATGAAAGAGTAACGAAAGCCAAAACTATGGAAATAATAAAACCATATTGACACAGAAGCAAATTCTTCTGCCTTTTACTTGGGGTAGGTAACTTCTTTTGGAAATGAAGTCAGGGCAGCTAGAATTAATGTACTATTTTTTGTTTACTTAAACAATGTAAATTTATTGGATCATGATTTTGAGGGTAGGTGAAGTCCAAAAATCATGGTATCAGCAAGGCAGTGCTTTCTGTCTAAGGATTGTGGCATTCTGCCATGCCAAAGATCCTTACTCTTTAGCTTTTTCTGTCATATGGCAGTGCACATGGCAGCATCTTTTTCTCTGGGTTCCATTGATCTATAGCTTCTGCCTGCTTCTGTGTCTTCTCTCTCTGTGACCTTCTCTACAAGGCCTCCTGTAATTAACTACAGTTTACATGTATTATACTTATTTCATCTTGGTTCTTGAGGGTAAGCTCAAGCCTGCCAACTTTCTGTGTAGCTCAAAAAACTCCCTTCACCTCACTGAGTGTCTTGTTTCCTCATTTACAAAATGGTAAGAGTAAACTTTATATCCTGAAGATAACTTTCTTGCTTCAAGACTATTTGGCATTGTGATTTAAGTTTGTGAAAGATAAGCAAAAATAAATAATATCAAACAGTTTGCTTATTTTAGCAAAAAATCCTTCTACACTGTGGGAAAATTATCAACTATCATACATCAGATCAATTCAGATTCATTAATTGAAGTATATAGAAGTTTATGACCAGATAAGATATAGATAGTTGTTTATTCTGTATCAACACTTTAAAAGCCCTTGTATTCCTTTTAAAATTAGTTTTTCTCACTTTTAAAATACTAAAATGAAAAACCTTCCATTCCATTTAAGTTCCATAAGAAAGCCACCTTTATTATAAACCAGACCAATTGTAATACAAGGTAGGTTATTACATGTAAAGATCCTGCAAGAAAGGATCTTTAAAATTTTTCCCAGAATCCTTATTTAAAAATAGAGAAAAATGAGACTTAGAGAAGGGAAATGACTGGTCTAGTGCCATGTAAAAAGTGGAAAAACAGAGTAGATGCCACATCTGATTCACAATTAATGATCTTACCATTTATGCATATTGTTTCTGTTGATTTAGCTGAGATTTATTGATTGTATTTTTTGTGTCAGATACTGGGGACAGGGGCCTAACTAACCATGGACTTTGCTCTCATGAGCTTTGAAGTCTAATAGAGAAAATGGATATATAAACAAATAGAAAGACATCCTTAAAGTGTGTTATGTTGAAATAGAAATATGTAAATATTGCTAAAGGAACACCGGAGAAAGAAGAACGAATGCTACTGTTTGTGCTGGGAGGATGGGAAGGTGTGATGCATATCATAGAACTTCTAAAACGAGCAGTATTTAAATGACGGCTTACCAAAAAATGTGTAGGCATTCTCCATTTGGCCAATTATAGATAGAGAAATGGCAAGAAGATGAGAATTTTTGTGGAGACATAGAAATTCACTGAGATTGGAAAGACAGGGTTCACCTTTGAAAGCCAGCTATGCATTGGAAAAGCCGCTAATAATAAGTTTAAAATGTTTAAAAAGCATTCTTAAAACTAACAGTATTGTGATGAACACTGAAATTTACCTAACCTTGTAAATTTTCCTCTTCTACTTATGCATTCTTACCATTTTTGATAGAACCAAATCAAATTTATTTTACCTCATTGGAAATTTAAAATGTACATTTTTCATTATCTCAAAACTTATTTATTTATTTTTTTGTCCAGGAGCTTGTGTTGTACATTAGTAAAACATTTCTCTTATTTTCTTTTTCCTGTCTCTACAATTCCAACAAGAGCACTGTGCTTGGAATTTTCTTTGAGTTAAAAATCTTTATCATTTCTGAACATACAGTTTTCACTGCTGTGGTTCTTTTAAATTATGAGAACCATAGATGACTCTTAATCATAGCTCTTTAATTTGGGAGCCAGTGAGCAGTTTTCCCTTATCATTTAATGGGATTGAACTTCTGATCAGACCAGTTTTAATACTGAATGAGAAGACTCTTCCTCTACAGTGTGAAAGGGTCATGATAAGCAATATCATACTGACCAACTGACTAAGAAAGAATTGAATCTATTTACCAGAAGGATGGCTTAGGTTATTGATGGGCTACAATACTGTAATTCCCATGAACTATTACTGGACAGCTCTATAAGTATTGACGATAAGATCTGAAACCAGAGGACAAAAACTATATGGAAAGTGCAATTGCTATTCAGCTGGTCCATGCTGACATTTTGCAGTATTAAAAGGACCTCGAAGGGCATTCAGTAATTGTTTTCATAAATCTGCCAAATGAATTTCTTCTGTTAGTGTTAATCCTAGAAGAACTGGAGAATTGGGTGGGGATTGTGTCACTATTGCTTTGTTGGTAGCAGTGACATAATGTAAACATAAAATTCAACTAAGAGTGGGACCGGGCTCACAGATAAAATAACCAATGAAGCATAAGAATGATTCGTTACAGGGAAAAGAGAGCGTTGAGATAGTCTTTAAAGAATACCAGTCAAGGAGTTCCCAGAGATTAGGGATTTATTTTTGTTATAAATTCTGTCAATGTGGGTAGAGGACAAATTTCAGTTCTTTTTAACAGAAAATTTACTAATTATATATTTTAGATGCTATATTACATGCTGTGGCATAAAAAGAAGTAAGATATGGTCCTTGCTTTTTGAGGAAAATGTTTTCTGTTAAAGAGCCAGACACATATACAGATAATTTCAATATTATTCATAAGAGCTATTACAGAGTTATACAGAAGCTATGATGGAGGCAGGAAAGGAGGAGCAGGTAGCTACATTTCAGGGTAGTAGATGGCAACAAAGACTTCCTTGGAAATTGTTGCCTCAGGTAAATATTGAAGCTATCCAGGTAACGAAGAAAGAGTATTTCAGTTTGAAACTGTTGGGTATCTCAGAAAAGCCATGTTCCTTAATCCTGATTCAATATTGCTTGGTGGAATCTTTTTGACCAAGTTGTTTTCATGGGGATGTGACCCACCCAATTTTTGATTAGGTCGTTTCCATGGAGATGTGTCTCTACCCATTCAAAGTGGGGTTGTTTACATGAATCCTTTAAGAGGAAACCATTTTGGAAAAAGTTTTAGAGCCCATACAGCCAGAGATCTTTGGAGATGCAGAAGGAAAATGTCCCTGGGGAAGTCCTTTGAGACAAGAAGCCTGGAGAGAAAGTTAGCAGATGTCTCCATGTGCCTTTTCAGCTGACAGAGGTGTTCTGGACCCATTGGTCTTTCTTGACTCAAGGTATCTTACTATGGATGCCTTACTTTGGACATTTTAATGGTCTTAGAACAATAAACTTTCTATGGATGCCTTAGTTTGGACATTGTAATGGTCTTAGAATGGTAAACTTGCAACTTAATAAATTCCTTTTTAAAAAGCCATTCCATTTCTGGTATATTACATTCTGGCAGCTTTAGCAAGCTAAAATAAACATGAATGAAGAGAATGGCAACAAAAGAGAAGCATTTATAATTTAAATAAGATTAAATTATCTTAATTTAAATTAAGATAAATTTAAAGGAACCCCAAGTATTTTGGAAATACTAGCATATGAAAGAGACAGGGAATGGCAGGAGATGTGGTTCCAGATAAAGGCAGGGATTAAGTCCATCAAGAAGGGACTTGCATGCTATTTTCAATATTCAGATCTACATTTAATACAGAACCATAGTTGAGTTTAACAGGGGAATGCTATGCTCTTATTTTTATTTTAGAAACATCACTGACAATTCTGTAGAAGATGGATTGAAGGTGGTCAGACTGAAAATACCGAGACCAGTTAAGAGGCTTTTCCATATTCTGGATGACACAGGGTGAAAGTCTGAATGAAGGAAATTGTAGGGATATTGAAGAAACAGTAGACAAGAGTAATATTTTTGTGATAACATGCAGTTGAAAATTATGTTATGTTAGGGGGTTATGGAGGTGATATCAACAGTTTTCAAATCAATCTAGACCCCATTTAATGGTTGGTTTCTGAATAGGTGTGCATGTAGAGTCCTAACAGGCAAATTTAGGGACTGATATCTCATTTGGACAAGAAGGCACAAGGAGAAACAGGGGCATTGGCACCTATCAGAGTTTAGAGACTGAATCATGTGGCAGGAAATGGAAAGTACTAAAGAAGTTCTAATGGGGAAAATAGGGCTAACTTCTCAAATCTTGAGCAGGCAGGCCCTCTTAGGATAGAAGGACAGTATTAGCAAACATCACTGTTGATCCTGGGTTTTAGGCTATTATTAAGCAAATTATTAATAGCAAATGTAGGAAACTAAGTGTCAGCTGTTCTTCAGGGCAAGGTATAATATTCATGTTTACACAGCACGTTTAATTCTGAGAATTAATGTGCTGCTTTGACTATAGAAATCTGTACTTTTCTTTCTTAGTCTTTATCCTACTGTAATGAAATTCTCCAATAACTCTCTTCCCTTTGATTTAATTTACATATTATATATTTTACATATTTCTGCTTTAGGAATGCAGAACCTGTGTATATTCTGTTTCCTCATTGTATCCTTAGCACTTATCAAAGTGCCTGAACTTAGTTAAGTTTTTTTATTTTTAGAGTAACTATGTTGGGCTCGGATTTAGCTCTTGTGGCACTTCCTCAGCTTAAATATCGTAGAAAAGTAAATACCAAGCAGAATAGATTTCTGTAAATATATTAATTCTCAGTTATTTGTTTTATTTGATCAGACCTTTAAACTTTAAGATTATAGGGATATGAAATATGTTTCTGAATTATATGGGGATTTTCCTATATTATCCTCAGTTTGCTATTATCCCAAAGACTCACACTTTTTATAGTATAATATGTTCTAGTTAATGACAAGAATTTGCTTTTCCCTCTGTTTTTGGAATGTTAGAAAACTAAAGCAGCTTTAGGGGTCAGGCAGTTTGACCTTATCATTTTGTAGATGAAAAAACTGAGGCCCAGGGAGGTTGAATTTACATATAAGGCTGTAGTTCGTTACAGGAAAGTGTTTAGAACTTGGGTCTTCAAACACTGGGCCATTGTTTGTCTACATTTTCTCCATGATCTACCCTTGAATATCAGTATTATACTTATGGATGATGTCGCTTTAGAAAAGTAGATTTTTTTTAAAACAGTCATTGAGAAATTTTAGACATAGTGTATATTTCCTCTCAAAATTGTTCTTGGAATTTGGTGAAGGAGGCATAGTTAAAGCAGTAAAATTATGGATTCTAGTATTATTGCTAACTCTATCAGCGATAATCTTTTTATTCAGGTTTTCTTTTTTTTTTTTATCTTTGAGTTCACTTCTCAGTGATGTTAGAATATTACTATGGTCAGTTTCAGCAGAGGATTGTTACATATTAAAGTGATTTTTAAATAGTTTTATTAGATACTTATAAATAGTCCTACCTAATTGCAATCTGTCAACTATGAAAGAAAAAAATGCCCTATTTAGAAATTCTCTATTTTGTTTTATGTAGCAATACTTGTTTATATAGTTAAATAATGAGCCTGTAATGTAACCTGTAAAATTATCTTCTGAGTGGTTAATGGTATGGTGTTTGTGATGTGATTAAAAGCCTTGTCAGCTAATTATTATTTGGAATTTTTAAAATTATTTATATGCTGTATTCCAGCTGCTTCTCCAAGATACATAATGAAGATACTGGATATGTTTATCTAACAAACACTGCTTCTTATAATACATGATTGATTAATTAAATTTCCGTAAGTTAGTATTTTGTTTTATAGGATTAATAATATATTCTGCATACATATTCAGCTCATAGAAAACATCTAAATAAAACCTATTTTTAATTTTGAATGATAATGGAATAAAGACTTCATAGGAATAAACTAAATCCATAGGTCATATTGAACCTGATCAATGCTTTAAGGGATTTGTTTTTTTGTTTTTTTTCTTTTTGTTGTGTTTTTTTTTTACCAGAATCACTAGGATTATTGTTAGGACCAAATAAATTTGTTTCTCCATTACCACTATTTTAGGAATGGTGGTGAGTGACCATAGGTAGTGAACAAAGATTAAAGATTAGGATGTACTACAGTGCTGTCCATTTCTGAGTTTTGACAATCAGTCCTGTCGTGCAATCTGTATCCCTTCAGCTCCAATTACCCAATATCTTTTTTTTTTATTGCATGGGCATGCACCTGGAATCGAACCCAGGTCTCTGGCATGGCAGGCGAGAACTCTGCCTGCTGAACCACCATGACCTGCCCTACCCAATATCTTACCCTATTTCTAAATTTGGCCTAAGGGTCACCCCCAAGAGAACCTCTTTTTTTGCTCAGATGTGGCCTCTCTTTCCAGCCAACACAACAAGCAAACTCACTGCCCTCCCCCTGTCTATGAGGGACATGACTTCCAGGGGTGTGGACCTTCCTGGCCACGTGGGACAGAAATCCTAGAATGAGCTGAGACTCAGCATCAAGGGATTGAGAAAACCTTCTCAACCAAAAGGGGGAAGAGCAAAATGAGATAAAATAAAGTGTCAATGGCTGAGAGATTCCAAACAGAGTCGAAAGATTGTCCTGGAGGTTATTCTTACGCATTAAATATTTATCACCTTGTTAGTCTAGATGTAATGGAGAGGCTGGAGGGAACTGCCTGAAGATGTAGAGCTGTGTTCCAGTAGCCATGTTTCTGGAAGATGATTGTATAATGATAGAGCTTTCACAGTGTGACTATGTGATTGTGAAAACCTCATGTCTGGTGCTCCTTTTATCTACCTTATCAATAGACGAGTAAAACATGGAATAAAAATAAATAATAGGGGGAACAAATGTTAAATTTAGATTGAAATGCTAGTGATCAATGAAAGGGAGGGGTAATGGGTATGGTATGTATGAATTTTTTTCTGTTGTCTTTTTATTTTTCTGAATTGATGCAAATGTTCTAAGAAATGATCATGATGATGAATATGCAACTATGTGATGATGTGAATTACTGATTATATATGTAGAACGGAATGATCATATGTTAAGAATGTTTGTGTTTGTTGTTATATTTTTTTTAAAAAATTAAAATTAATAAAAAAGTTTAAAAAAGATTATGATGTAGAAGGTAGGAAAAAATTAAAGAAAGGGAAATGTGAAGTTATTTTTTAAATTTGCAATTAAATCACTGAGCAAGAACAGTTTAACTAGATGATTGAAACTAATGATTCTCAGGAATCCACTGTATTTGATTCAATTGGGTTTTAAAGCATCGACTTGGTAGGAGACATTTTATAAATATGGCAGTGTATAATTTCAGTACGAATTTTATTTTATCCCTTTGAGATATCAGAAGAATTGATAACATGCGATTACAAATGGAACTGAGAAGAACTTTGGACTTGATCACATTAGAAAGGACATCTGCTCTACAGTTTGACAGAATCCTCAATACTCCCTTCTGATTCCTAATATGAAAGAGAAATGTCATTTGCACTTTATCACTATACTTGCACTTTTATTTTTCTTCGAATAGATTTAAGAGAACTAGATGTATTTCTTGTATCCATGTAATGAGACAGTATGGTAAAAACGTAAGTAGCCTGAATGTGTAGCATATTTCAAGAAAAACAAAAGAGAACACTTATTCTAACCCTCTTCTTTTATTGATGTTACCCATCTGTCTCATGTAGCTATTTACATTTGTCATCTCTGATGTAAACAAACCAAATTAAATCCTGTAATATAATAGTGAGTTCTGTGTAAATAAGAGGTTTAAATAACTCTGACTCCTTTCACTCTTTTCTCCAAGGCCTCTTGTATAGCCTTGAGCGAACTGGAAATCTTCCCCCTTTTATCAGTTCCTATTTAACCTGTAAATGTTTTTTTTAAACGTATATTCCTTCAGGCCTTTTGCATTTACTTGCCTTGTGTACATATTCCGCCTATCGAAGGTATTTTTCTTCTGTGTTTAAGAGATGATAATTGCCTCTATCAAGTTAATATATCAATTTAATATTCTAACCTCTAATCATTTCTGAGAATAGTAAATAATACCTGATCTCGAAACAGTCCTTGGGGACCACTAATCTTTAGCAGATTTCCTTTGGAAGACAATGATTAAATTATGATGGAACTGTTCTCCTGTCTCCAGGTACTTCAATTTTGAAACATGAGTCTGAGGATTACACATTTGCTTCTTGCCTAATTTACCCAGATTGTTAAATACAGTAGTTCATATCTAGATCTTAGAAGCTACTTGATGAAGTAATTTATAAATACGGAATTGTAGCTTTTCAAAATGCAGTCTGAGAGCTTGTTTAGGTCTGTGTCAAAATGGCATGGAAATATCAGGCCTGGCATGTAAACATCCTTCCAGCCCTTCTTTTTTTGTGTATTTTTATTGTGAAAATCCTACAAACTGATAATGTTAAGTTTTCGTTAACATTAACTGATGCACACCAGTATGAAAATTAAAACATTATGGATACTTTTAAATTTTGGTTAAATTTGCTAGTTATTATCTATATTTGCTCAGCTTATCATTACATCATATCATTTCATTTTTTCCTCCTGCTTAGAAATGTTGCTGCTTTTTGGTTTGTTCAGGTTTATTTTAATTTGGGATATATATGTCATGTTTTAGACTAAACTTCAGTGGCTCTGTGAGGAACTGAAAGAGAGAGAAAACAGAGAGAAAAATCTACGGCACCAGCTAATGCTATGCAGACAACAACTCAAGGATCTCACTGACAACAAGGAATCTGAGCTCCAGTATCTCTTTGAACAAATAGAAAGGCAGGAAAAACTTCTGGAAGAAATACACCGGGAAAAGAGAGGTGTGTTGTCTATTCTTACCATTATTTTTCTCTGTTTATATTCATGGAATACTAGAATTGGACAAAAGAAAAGGAAAACCTTTGATGGCACCCTCCATCTACTTCTACTCCCTCTAGTTCATATGTTTTCAAAACCAGTCTTATTCCTTATCTCTTGTCTCCTTGTCTATCTTCGTTTGTGGTTCTAGAAGAGAAAACTTTTCAGCTCTGAGAGATCTGTATTATGATGAAACTATTTGAGGTTTTTCCTTCATCTACTGTGTCCATCCCAGGTATATAGTACTTCTATCTTCTGGCTGTTTACAGGTGTTTTAGTAAGGTAAGTTTGTTCTCCTCTGGCAAAATACCAGAATCCATATTTTATTTCCATTTATTCAGTCAACAAATATCTATTTTGTGTTAGACACTGTTTTTCTAAGTGCTGGGGATATATCAGTGAATAAAACAAAACGAAAGAAATCCTTCCTTTGTATAACTTACATTATATCAGGGCAGGGCAGAAAATAAATCTAAGAAATATGTAAAATTATATAATATATGGGAAAATCACAGGTATATTGTGGAAAACAATAGAGTAAGGTAAGGAGAGTCTTGGAGAATAGGGGGCAGGATTTAATATGTTTAATATGTATCCAGTATCATACTTTAAAAGGTAGACAAGAGACATAAAAAACTACTTTTCTGTTCTAAAATGGTAGGAGTGCATCATGACAGGAAGTAAACCAGCAATTTTGTATGAGAATCTTATGTGTATCTTAAGTTGTGTTGACCTTAGGCTACTACTTTATTGGTAGACTTTATTCATTTAATAATCAGGAAAGAAACTTAATAAAGTAGCCATTAAGAAAATCTGAACACTAATATATGGTAATCCTTTTTATAATAAGATTAATCTTTTTCATTTTAGAAGTCAGGATCATTCTCCACACATATTCCACTTAGAAATTGTTTATTACTGTACTGTAGTGAGTCTTAATTTTTTTGATATTGAGACCACTTTCCATTCTTTAAATTTTGAGAACCCAAAGAATATTTGTTAATGTGCCTGTGTGTATCAATATTTACTATATTAAAAATTAAAATGGGAATTTAAAAATATTTATTCTTTTAAAGTAATTAACTTTGTATTGCATATTACATGTTATATATTATATGCTAAGTTTATATTGCATGTTGTGATGGTTAGGTTCTGGTGTTAACTTGGCCAAGTGATGATGGCCAGCTGTTTGATTAGGCAAGCACTGGCCTGACCGTTGCTGTAGGATATTTCATGGCTGATTGATAAACCAGAAGGCTGGTGTATTAAATCATCAGTCAGTTGATTGCACATATGTCTGATTACATCTGTGATCAACTAAGGCACGCCTCCCACCAACAAGATAATCTAATCAGTGAGGACTTTCAAGGGAGAAGAGAGAATTTTTCACTTCTTCATCCAGCGAGCCTCTTCTGTTGAGTTCATCCAGACCCTTCATCAGAGCTGCCAGCTTCATAGTCTACCTTGTAGATTCAGAACTCTTCCATTCCCATGGTTGTGTTAGACACCTTTATAAATCTCATATTTATAGATACCTCCTGTTGGTTCTGTTTCTCTAGAGAACCCTGAGTGAATACCTTGTTAGCACCAAAACCATTTAATAAAAATGAATTATAGTTTCCCAAACAAAAAGGAATTAAAAGAGTGGCATTATTTTATACTGAAAATCTTTAATCACTAGATTAAAAAAAGACAGTTGGATTTTCATTTTTATTTCTTCATTTAATCTGTTATACATGAACCTATAAACTCATTAGAGATTGATAGTAAAACGACAAATAATATATTAGTATTATTAATGGGTCTTGGAGATCCCTGGAGGTTTCCCCAGACCACGCTTTGAGAATCGCTGTTCTAGTGCATTTAAGACATGTAAACTGTGCAGGGTGAAAGTCAGAAGATTCCCTTGTAATTTTGTTTTTAATGGCTGGTGTTCCAACCCAGCTTTTGAAGAGCTTGCATCAGTGCAGCCCCAACACCAAAGACCATGCTAAGAAGAGAGTTAGGCATAGATTTTGTTGGTACTTACGAACAGAAGAAGATCTTTCCTGTTAGTAGCCATTCAAGAAATAGGAATCGGTGCTCTGTAAAAGGGTGAGGAGTACTAGGGACAGCTTATAAGTGTGTGCTAGGGACAGCTTATAAGGATTTAGTACGAAGACATTCCATATGGTGTGAGAACAGAGTTTCAGCAGGGTCTCATAACACAGGTTTGTTATCAGTAGTGATCAAGGGAGTGGAGTTTTAATGCTTTGTTTAGGAACTTCTGTCCTGGTCATTGTAGGCAGTTATGTGCAGTAACTTATTCTCAATATGGGGTGTGGGAG
This sequence comes from Myrmecophaga tridactyla, assembly GCA_004026745.1. NCBI lineage: Eukaryota > Metazoa > Chordata > Mammalia > Pilosa > Myrmecophagidae > Myrmecophaga > Myrmecophaga tridactyla. The sequence continues at coordinate 23,438 of PVIY010024728.1, forward strand.
CCAGGCTCTGAGTCTCCATAGTTGGATAATAGCATCTAATTATAGAATTTATGGATAAAACAATATATGGTCTCTATATGCGTTATATACTGCTCACTAATTAGCATTTGATTATAGCGCAGCTTTATTTCAGTAAATACTATCCCATATCGTCATCCAACAAATAATTTCTTTATAGAAGGAATTAATGCACTATTCTTTTATATAAGGTCTAATATGTTATAAATAGATAAAATTGTCAATGGGGATAGATTCAAAAGAACCAAATTTTGTGCACTTAGATATTTGTATTCAAATGCCCAGCTTTTTCATAAATGTTTTAGAAGTTAAGCCTAAAATGCCTATAACTCTGTTTTTACTTTTACTTCTACTTTTGAATGTAATGAATCTATATTGATTTAGTATATCTATCCATTTATTTAGGTCTTCTTTCACTTTTCTCATCAATGTTTTATAGTTTTCAACAGGTCTTGCACATCTTTTGTTAGATTTAGTCCTAATTTTTATGATTTATCTTGCTATATTAATGGTATTTTAAATTTCAACTCCCAACTCTTAATTCCCAGTAAATGGAAATACAATTGACATTTATATATTGACTTTGTATTCTGCAGCCTTGTTAAGCTTATTGGTTATTTCCAGTGGTTAGGTGTCTATTGCAAAAGTCCCCATAAAAGGAAAAGGGACTGATGAAGTACATTGGTAGTGGAACTGGGAAAAGGGCAAGTAATGCTAAAGTTATTGTGGAGGACTTAACACAAGACAGATCAGTGTAGGTAAGGGAGAGGGGAACTCATGGGATATTCCAAGGTTCCAATAGTTTTACCACTAAGAGAAATAGGAAAGGGAATAGGGGATGGTTTGGTTGAAGAAAAAACAGGTTTTGTGTATTTGTTTCTTAATCTAATTCTTAAAATCATAAAAGAGGAGTCTAGTGAGGCCCCAAACTTTTGTAATAGAGAAATGATGTGGTAATCTCTTACCTTATGTATGTGCAACATTATACTAGATGCTGTGGGACATTCAGAAGTGATGAGGACTTTATATCTGCTACCAAGCAAATGCTAATATAGTTGGAGACTTATAAACATGTTTATTAGGAAACAATATCAAATAAATACTTAACCAGAATTATAACCAATATTTTTGGTGAAAAAGAGTATTGTTGACTTCTGTTGAGGTTCTTATGGGAAGGTTTTTTTTTATCGGATGTCTCATTTGATTTGTATCTTGAGAAATGAAGTAGATTTCCATAAGGAAGCGAAGGGGAAGAGAGTTGCTGCAGGATTTATCTCCATGGTGATCCCTTTTTGTATGCTTTACCATTTGTTTACAAAGCTACACATAGGAGAGGTGAAGGCCAACAAAACTGATTATTAAGTTTAGATATTTCTGAGATATCAAGTTAACCATTGTAGAAATTTGTATTTGATTCCCGTCACCATCTTAGCAATGTATTTGTTATATAGAATGAGATTAACCTGTCTATAAGTGAAGTAACATCCTGTTTGCTGGAATTAATGCTACTCTCAGCACTAATATTATTATTTTGATTTAATGTCATATTAAGTATGACAGGTAAATTGTGGCCTGTGGACAAGGATTTTGTGCTAGTAAGTGCTACTGGAATTGTAGATCTGAATTATCATGTTTCTTGGGTTTTTCTGGGCCTTTAAATTTAGTCTGTAGTGTTCCAAAAGGAAAATAATTCTCTTAATGGGGTTAATGTCATGGGCATCCTAGAAGTATAGTATTTATCAACTGAGAAATTCTTCTTTGTTGTGAGTGGCAAATAGAAGATAATTTTCTTAGCTTATTTTTTCTTAATTTGAAATTGTGACTTTAATTTAAACAAGGGACTGATTTTGCTTCCCACACTCTCTGTGGTTGTGACTGTGGCTATTTAGTTACACAATTTTTCTTCCTGAAGTAATTAGAAATTGACATGGCCTCCATAGTTCCTTTTGCTTAAACATGAAATTTGATCATCTTACCCAATTTTCAGTATTAGATAGGTATTATCTAATATTATTAATATTATATCACTTTGTTGGGTCATATAATCCCCCACTGTCCTAATGCTGTGACAGATACAGTACATAAAAAAGTAGTAATTCCCAGTAACTTGTACCAAAGCTTCCTGAATCAGTCCCTTCATGTGGTATGTCATTTATTGGAACTGAACATCAAGGATGAAATAAACCATTGTTAAGGCCTCTTTGCTTGAGAGTTAACTATTCTTAATAGCTTTTAAAAAGGAATGTAACTAATATGCTGTGGGAGAATGGAAATAGTCCTCCAGGCATTTCTGAAAGTAATACCTTTACAACAGAGGATTAGTTGTTTTTTGTTTTGTTTTATTTTTGTTTAGCACTGTATCTTAGCCAAAAATGGGCAGTTAGGAAGGATAGGTTGAATCATCTCCCCACATTTTTCTTTTTCAGTTCAGCAGTTTTGAGTTTTACCTTAACAGTGGCTGTTACTGACACAAACATTTAGTGGTCTATCCTGGCCTAGAAAGATCTTAATTCCTCTCTGAATAAGTTCTGGGAAAGAAGTGTGTTTTAGTTGTTATGTATCCACTAGGATGAAGCCTTCATGAAGGCAGAGATTTTTTTTTTTTTTTAATATTTTGCTCAGTGCAATTGTCCAGTTTCTAGAAAGTACCTGGCATACAGTAATCATGTCAAATTTGTAGTATAAGTGACAGGATGAAATAATTTTAAAGGGGCATAGTTAATAGGGCAACCATAAATACATTGTTTACAGTCTAAAAAATAAAAGGTAATTTCTCCCCAAATTTTAGATCTTTCTAGATTTAGAATGACAGTGATGTTCTCTGGCCACATTTGGTCGAAATTTCTTTCCTCCCTGTTTGAAATTTTACTTAGTGTCTTATAAACTCTGCATAACCAAAAGATAAACCTACAAATATCTGGCAGAAGCTAAGTAATTTTATTGGAGTGGTTTATGTTTTATTTATGATACATTGGGATTAGATGACTATATCCATCTTTCCTAATGTTTAAATTATGTATTGCATTTTACAGTAGTAGTATTTAAGCTATACATTTTTGTTCATTTCATGACAACATTATCTAAGAGCTTCCTGATTTATTTAGGAACATTATAACATTGTTACAATATTTAACAATGTAAGTATTTTTAGTAGTGATTCTACCCACATTTTATATTTTGATCTGAGTTAGTTACTAGTTTACATCTCAAAAATTCAAAATACCTAAATACCAAAAAAAATGAAGAATATTAAAACTACTTGGATGATTTAAAAACTCTGGGGCAGTGCAGCAGTGGCTCAGTGGCAGAATTCTTGCCTGCCATGCCCGAGACCCAGGTTCATTTCCTGGTGCCTGCACATGTGAAAAAAAAAGGAAAACAAAAAACGTCTAAAACCAGCAAGACTATAATTTTTTAAACAGTTTTTATTGTGAAATATGACATATATATAAAAAAAAGCAGTAATTTTCAAAGGACTTTTTTTTTTTTGCATGGGCAGGCACCTGGAATTGAACCCGGCTCTCCAACATGGCAGGCCAGAACTCTGCCTGCTGAGTCACTGTGGACCGCCCTCAAAGCATGTTTAAAAAGTAATTTTAGAACAAATTTCAAAATATGATATGGGTTACAGTGTCGCCATTTCTTTCTAGGTGCTCTAAGACACTGGAGACTAACAAGAAATATCAATATAATGATTCAGTAGTCATATTTATTTGTTAAATCCTATCTTCTCTATTACAATTCTTTCTTCTCCTTTGATACTTCTCCTAGTCTTTAGGGATATTTGGGAAATGACCATTCTAACTTCTTCATGTTGAAAAGGGGTGTTGACATTATGGGGTAGGGGATACAACTGGTTAATGGTCTTGAAGAGGGTGGTAGTTCTGAGTTTCAGGGCTTTTCTGCCCTAGGAACCATCTGGAGGTTATATGTTTCTGAAAAGTAAGCTTAGTTAGTCTCAAATTTTTATAGAATCTCTGATAGAACCCTGTCTATTCTTTAGGGCTTATAGGAATACTGTTGGTTGGGGCTTGGCATACCATGTCTTAGCAATATCTTGCTGAAGTTTGTATAAAAGTAACCTCCAGAATAGCTTCTCAACTCTATTTGAAATCTCTTAGACACTGATACCTTATTTTGTTACATTTCTTACCCCCCTTTTGGTTAGGTAGGCATTGTCAATTCCATGTGGAGCTATGCTCCACATAGAGGGGGAGGGTAATGATTTTGCTTACAGAGTTGGGTTTAGAGAGAGAGAGAGAGGCCACATCTGAGCAACTAAAGAGGTCCTCTGGAAGTAACTCTTAGGCATAATTATAGGTAGGCTAAACTTCTCTGTTAGAGACTAAGTTTCACGAGAGCAAGCTTCAAGATCAAGGGTTTGGCCAATTAACTTGGGAGTCCCTAATGTTTGAGAGAGTATCAGGGATTTCCAAGATGGGAAAGTTTAATAGTTCCATATTTTTTCTCTAGTCCTTCAAGGAACTTTGGCAACACTTTTTAATTATTTGCCCAACGTGCTCCGGAATGTATCCAGGTATTACATTAAGCTATACAGAATTGTAAGACCTCATTCCCAGTTCTAGGCTCTGTGTATTTAGGTTGTTTAACTGAATGGCCAGGCAAGTTAAATTAGATTGTGTGCTGTAGAAAGTTTAGATTTTGGACAAAATAAACCTTTCTTCCTTTGGTGTCATACAGTAGGTAAAGTTCTAAAATACAGACACTATTATCCTTTACCCTGTTTTCTGATTTATTTTAATCCCAACCAGATTGGTTTCATTTTTATCTCTAATTGAAGCCTGATCTCTTTTTTGGCTCCTTTAACAGTTGCTGTATGTAGGAATGCTAATTTTCAGAGCTGCAGAACTCAAACTCTGAGTCTTAGGTGAGCATGACTATAACTATTAGAGTATTATTTTTGTTCATTTATTTATTTTTAAATTTTTTCATGGACAGGCACCGGGAATCAAACCTGGGTTTCTGGCATTGCAGGCAAGAATTCTGCCACTGAGCCACTGTTGTACTGCCCAAGTATTATTTTTACTAATCATAAAAACTTTGGATATAATTATTTTGCTAAGTAGAAGAAACCAGGAATAGGAGCTATTGAACAGTTGACTGAAACATTAATTAATACAGGAAGATCCCAGAAAATAGTGTATTTAGTCAGAGGTAAAGATGGAGATATGAATCCTAGAAAGAACAAGGGCAGAAGAATTAGGCATTTTCTTTTCTTGTTTGACCCCTTTAGCAATTTATATACTAATATTTTTTGGTATTTTCACTTACGACAGCAATTTGTATAGTGCTTCCTTATTTTCACTGTCAGCATCTCAACATTTGTGATCAGATTTAATTGTCTTGTATGTGCTCAATTGCTCAATACTTGTTTTAAGAAAAGAATGGAAAGAACCAGAGGTAGCCCTGAATTTGCCATGTAAGATTTTCCAGAGACCTGTTTTAATATAGACCTTGGAGGTTTTAATCTAGATTGTAGAATAATTTTACATGACTATGTTCTTTGCAAACTGTTTCCAAATGATATTTGTCAGGTGACCCGGACCCAAGGCGCAGTGTGTTAGTTTAGTAATGAATCTAGTATAGTGTAGACTCATTATTCTGGCCTTATAAATGACATGAGGATGATGAGTATTTTGACCATATAACAGAGATTCATTTTCCCCCCAATGTTTTAAAATTGCCACACTGTCCAAAACCTACTACATTCCCAAAGATTGACATCTACCTGGTTTGTTTTTATCTACCATGGTGACTTATATTTTTGAGGACTTTTTCCCCTTAGTTACATTGTTCCTAGTGTCCCCAGAAACTCCTTTTAACTGATTTCTCGGTTTTACCATGTTCTTACTCTTCCATAGGTGGCAGTAGATGGCAGAGCAGAGGATAAATTCTTAGAATTCATTTGTGGGAAAAAATTGGGAGGACATTGTGAAAATACAGGTATCTCTCTGACATGTAGGTTAGACATGGGTGATTATATCAGTTATTTTTTTTTGTACATTATTTTTTGGTTTATTTTTCTAGCCACCCACCAATTCTCCTACGTTTCAAGCAGGTTATCAGGTTTGTCTCATTGAAAGACTGCTTGACAATCATGGCACTTACAGAAGTACTAGTCATTGTTGTTTACTCCAATAACAAGGAGAACCAATTTTTTCTTTTGCATATTGGAGTATAATATTTAAACATCCTGAAATAATTTAAGGAATGATCTCTAAGTATAATATAATATATTTATTTGATTTTTGGTTAGTTTTAAAAAATCTGTTTAGCACTTTATTTTTACATTGTTACCAGTTTATTCAGATGTTCAGTGATGTTGACCATTAGAAATATAGAAAGATTATTTTAACTGATAAATTAACACTTAAACCCATTAAATTATCATTTTGTTTAAAATGAAATTACCTCTCTTTTATTTTGGGGCTTTTAACATGATTGTTTTTAAAAGCCAATAGAGTAAAAATAATTTTTCAAAATTTTAATTATAGCCTCTCATAGAGTCAAATCAGAATCTTCTGTTCTTTTTTTCTTAGTTTATATTTTTGCTTATGTGTGCTCATTAGAATAATTTTGTTTCTCATTCATTTTATGTTATGATTTGATAGTCAGCTCAGGTCAACAGGCTTGGAAATTAAACTCCATTGATTGAATGTTCCCAGGACCAGAATGAAATGATTTAATGGTGTGCCTAGAACTCCTGATACATAGACTTGTGCAGTTGTCAATCAATTGAATGTGTAATCAGCATTCATGTTGTTAGTGAATAAATTAGCAATGGAAAGTCACATGTACTTATTCCTTATTTAACTATATCTCCACCCCCTGCCCCCATATAATGGGCCTAATGCTCTATTAGTTAAACTTAATTTTAGAGACAAACATCGTCAATATCTCCAGCTATATACTCTGTTGGCATCAGGTCAATATTGGTTGAATAGGACATTCAGATATTTAACATTTACATTTTTCCTCTTCAAAAATATTGCTTGTTATGTGCATGTGACTGTATTGTGTATGTATGTGATTGTATAAGACTATATTCTGATGGAAAATTCAGAGGTGATAACCAAATAATGGGAATTCATTCTTGGATTTTCTTGTTCCATCATTTTATAGATTATGTGTGGATTTTCTGCTGTTTCATAGTTCAGCAAAGCTATGTGCTTGAAATTGATTCATGAGGCATCTCAGGGAGAAAATAAGACAAGGTTGCATATGTTAAAATAGATTTATTATGAATTTTTAGGCCAGTGGGTAGCTTTCATTGAATTCAGTGCATATCTTTACTGTGCTTCGGTTCTTTTGTGCTTTATCTCAGAGTTACCTTAAAACATCTGTAGAAAGAAAATCTGTGCACTTTGGCTCTTTAAGGAGAAATGAATTCTTGGCAGTTTCTTCTTCTCTTTTCTTTTTTTTTGATATATCATAGTGAACACCATTCATCTTTATTATTTTGTTGCTTACATAATACTTATAGTTGTGGTAGATAGAACAATGACTCCTCAAAGATGTCCACAACCTAATCCCTAGTCCCTGTGAATATGTTACCTAACAAGGCAAAAGGGATTATGCAGATGTGATTATGTTAAGGATCATCAGATGGAGAGATTGCCCTGGATTATCCAGATGGGTCCATTAATTATAAAGGTCCATAAAAGTGAACGTGAAAGGCAGACAAGGAAGTCAGTGATGTGATGTGAGAAGGACTTAATTCACCTTTGTTGGCTTTGAAGATGGAGGAAGGAGCCACAAGCCAAGGAATGTAGATATCCTTTCCCAGCTAGAAAAGGCAAGGAAAGAGATTTTTCCCTAGAGTCTATAGAATGAAGCCTACTGATGCCTTGATTTTAGCTCAGTGAGATCTATGTCAGACTTGTAACCTATGAAACTGTTTCATAATAGATTTGTGTTGATTTAAGGGACTGAGTCAAGACACATAGGTAATTATTTTTGTACATCAGCAGAAAATAAATATGTGATATTATCATATCCATTTTTTTCTTCTGAGTTTAAAATAAATTAAAATTTAAGCAATTTTTGTGCAAATTTTGCTTAACGGAGAAATGGGCCCTATCAATAATGGTATAGGTTATAATATAAGAGGATATTGGCGATCTAACTTTTTGGAGAAAGAGGTGAAGGAGAGGTTGAAATCAGAGTTTCCTGAGAAAATGGCATGTATATAGAACCAAAACCTGATTAGCCAGATAAGACGTGGCAGGCAGAATTTCAGGCAGAAAGAATAGTGTTTATAGAAGGCTGAGGTGGGAAAGAACTTGGCTGGAACATAATGAGACATGGAAATTGAAGATAAAGATAAAAGTTGTTACTGATCTAATGGTATATGCCTAATAGAGGAAGTAAAATTATCTGTGCCTAAAATGTGACTCAGTTTTCAAATGACTAGTGTATCTTTGGTAGGTCCAAATTTCCATTTATGGTTGAGATCTTGAGTACGTACTTGAAGTTTGATTATTCTTAATTGCTTACTAAATTGGGATCCAGAATGCTTTAGATACCAGATATGGCTGCTGAGAATAAGCATGCATGTCATGAAATTTAAAGTGGAAACATTTTAAAATATAGGATGGCAAAATATTACATTGCCTATAGCCATGAAATTTCAATTTGAAACTCTAGGGAAGGAAAACGTTCTCATTGTATTAATTTGAAAATTTTCCTAAGAGCTTTAAAAAATAAATGTGATCTGAAAGAAAAATCACATTCCCTACCTTCCTTGTTCCCTGCAACTAGTAACTTTATAGAGTTTTCCTTGATTGTTCCACACATATCTTTTCCTTCCCCTCTATTTAGACCACTTCTGGAAAATCTAGCTCTTTCTTACTTAATACAGGAAGAATTGAAAAGTTTCTAATTCCCAAGATCTTCCTAGTTTACTCTCTTTGTTTTCACTCATGTGCTTGCCACATCCCTCATGATAGATGATTTTCCCAAACAGGCACACTTGGTGGGTTTGTTCAGTATCACCCTGATATGCTTGTTTTTCCATTAGAAAATGTGCTAATGTGCACATATTCCCATTGTGTGTTCCCTAAGCCTCAGCTATCCTGTGTCTATTTCTCTGTTATTTATTATGGCATTTGGTGAGAGTGACATCTTAAAGGGATAACAGTTAATTAATTAATTTAACCCTATTCTACAATTGAGTCTGCTGAGACTGGGGGACAAGTGTGGGCACATAATTTCTCCAAAATTAGAGCGTGAATAACAGGTGGGAGAGAACTTGGTAAAATTCAAGCCTGTTTTCCTACCACATTATCATCCATCAAAATAAACTGGTAATACTCTATCAACATCAGTAAGTCTTCCAAATAGGAACCAATCTGCCCTTCCTCAATTTTTTGTCATGACTTTCCCTAGAAGTTATCAAGAGGTCAAGTTTTTGTTCGGGCTGCTAGAAAGAAAATTGCTTTGTCAGGATCTCTAATCTTTTTGGCTATCATAATGACTAAACCACTAGAAATGCTTAGTCATAAAAACTGGTGAAAATTGGTTTTCAGATATTAACTCCTTGGTTGTGATGGCTTTAATATTTCTAAGATTTTCCTTTACTTTATTTGTATGTGATAGCCTATATAATTTCTTGAGTAGCTCACAGGAACATCAAATTTCAAGGCCCAATCAATAAATATTGTGGTATATAACTAATCTCTTCCCTCCCATAAACAGTAAACTAAGATCGAAGCTTTTTTTGTGAGTGCCTCTACTTTCAAGGTAATAACTACTTCCTAATCCATCAGCTGATACCATACCTTTCTGTAGTGCTTGTAAAAATCAGGGTATGTAAAGGATGCTATAGTTTTCAGGGCAACCTGTTGATTTTCCCAGCCACTCACATAAATCCTGGTATGACTGTTTCCAAAAGAACTGTTCTGTCTGACTAACTTCTTATACTTTTATTGTCATGATGAATTTGGTTTTCTTTAAAGCCTTCAGAGGTCACTGGAGTCATGACACCCATATGTGTAGCTTATGATTTACAGTTTTTTTTTTTTTACTCTAAAACCTTTCTATCTCTCACTAAACCCTCAGCTGGATCTGGCAGTTCCACAGACTCTCCTCAGGTTAATATGTCTCCCTACCAATTATAGAATGGCCCAACATACCTTAACAAAGATGTCCTTTTTATCTTGTGTGAAGTGATGTAGACTATAGCTGGAAGGATCTGGCTAAGATGTAAGAATACTTTGAAACTATGAGGTTACTGGAAGCTTAAATATCTATGGCAGATGGAAGGATTCCATTCCTCAAAGATTTAGAAGAGTCATCTGTATAGAATGACTTAGTTGCATTCTCATCTCATGAAATGCTAATGATTATGAACAAATATAGAAAATAATTTTCTTATTTTTTTTCTAAACTGAAATTATGAACTCTCATTTAGGTAAGGGACTGATCTTACTTTTTAGGCATCCTAGAATTTTTAGCATATACAATCCAAATAAGTATTATCTAAGTAACATAATCCCTTGTTTCTCCATATCATTGAGGCCTAGTTTGAGTGCTCTTTAGAATTTGTTTCCATTCCTAGATGAAGTTAAAACCCTTTTTAGGACAGTATAGGAAGAGAAAATGCCTGCTGTGTATCATACATCTTCTGTGCTACTCCCTAAATGTACCAACCAGTCTTCATAATATTTCACTAAGTATATTGATCTTAATGATGTTTTTAAAGGGAGGAAGGAGAGGCAAACACAAATATCCCCTTCCAAGCAAACTTCATGTAAAATTGTTCTTCAAGAGTAGTGCAACAATGGCTCAATGACAGAATTCCTGGCTGCTATGCCAGAGACCTGGGTTCGATTCCCAATGCCTGCCCATGCCAAAAAAAAAAAAAAAAGAAAAGAAAAAATTGTTCTTCAAAAATATACTGTTTAAAGAAGAAAAATATAAGTAGTTAATATGTATTTGCATTCCAGGTAGAAATCAAAGTAACTTGAACTCTGGCCTTTACATATATATTTTTTGTCCACTTTCTTTTTGTTGTATAATATAACGTACATACAAAGCAAAGAAAGAAAAAAGCAATAGTTTTCAAAGCACTCTTCAACAAGTTGTTACAGGACATATCGCGGAGGTTGTCATGAGCTACCATACCATTTGATTTTTCACATTAGGTTTCATGTTAGGTTACCATACCATTCATGATATTTCATTTTTCATGAGATGAGAATGCAACTAAGTTATACTATACAGATGACTCTTTATAAAATTCTTTGAAGAAAAGAATCTTTCCATCTGTCATAGATATTTAAGCTTCCATTAACCTGATAGTTTGAAAGTATTCTTATATCTTAGCCAGATCCTTCCAGCTACAGATTTTTCCTCCTAGCTGCTCCAGAACATAGGAAGCTAGAAGGAATAAATATTTTTTTATCATCACAATCAACTTTTTTTTTCTTTTAAGTGAAAAATAACATATATACAAAAAAAACAATAAATTTCGAAGCGCAGTGCAACAGTTAATTATAGAACAGATTTCAGAGTTTGATATAGGTCACAATTCCACAATTTTAGGTTTTTACTTCTAGCTGCTCTAAGATACTGTAGACTAAAAGAAATATCAGTTTATTGATTTAGCAATCATATTCGTTTGTTAAACCCTACTTTCTCTGTATAGCTCCACCATCACCTTTGATCTTTCTATCCCACTCTTTAGGGGTTGTATTAGTTAGGGTTCTCTAGAGAAACAGAATCAACAGGGAACACTTGCAAATATAAAATTTATAAGAGTGTCTCACATGACCGCAGGAACACAGAGTCCAAAATCCACAGGGCAGGCTGTGAAGCCGACAACTCCAATGGAGGGTCTGGATGAACTCCACAGGAGAAGCTCACCAACTGAAGCAGGAATGGGACCTGTCTCCTCTGAGTCCTCCTTAACAGGCTTCCCATGATTAGATTTAGCATCACTAATTGTAGAAGACACTCCCCTTTGGCTGATTACAAATGGAATCAACTATGGGTGCAGCTGACGAGATCATGACCTAATCTTATGAAATGTCCTCATTGCGACAGACAGGCCAGCACTTGCCCAATCAGATAAACAGGTATCACAATTTGGCCAAGTTGACACATGTCCCTAACCATGACAGTCCACCCCTTGTCAACTTGGCACCTATATATATATCACCGTAAACCATACTTAATTTCCAAATGAAAACAAATAAGCACACATTTTTTTCTTTTACCTGACAATACTCAACTGTCCTGCATATAACTGGAAACACATTAAATCTCTCCAGAATAGTGTTCAAATCCTTAGGCAACATTCATTCTTAAACTTGATATCTTACAACTTAAATAGTATAACATGAACAAAACAGCATTACAGTCCTCATTTCTGTAACTGATCATGTTGTCGAAGTTCATATTTATCACTACCTTCTTCCAATACCCATTCCATGTTCCCTTTACCCTCAGCAAGCACTTCAGCTGGCCGTGGTTCTTTGCCTGGTGGGGTGACCCAAACGGTCATTCCTGAAGTTTCAGAGCCATTAGTAGTCCTGCCTGGATTGTGTTGTTGCAGTTTTCCATTGATTTTAATCACAGGGCATGGTAGTACTAATAGATGCCCTAGGGGATCTCCTATATTCCAAGAAAACTCTTCTTTACCTCCATTATGTAGTTGCAGTCCTACTTCTTTTTGATAGTCAGGGTCAATTACCCCAGACAATAATGTAATCCCCTTTTTGGCTTGTTGATCCAGAGGCATAAGTAGCCCAAAGTGACCAGGTGGCAATCTTAACTTCCAGTTCAGTGGTATCATTGTTGTTTCTCCTGGAGGAAGCACACCCTGTTTTGGAACTAAAACCTGTAGACCAGCAGAACTCAGGGTAACAGGGACAGGAAGCAAAAATTTTCCTAGTGGATCACTAGGGGTAATAGTGAGTAGTACCACACCCATTTCCACCCCTTGGTTCCTGGACCCATGGATCCTAGCTATGGGAGAAACAGCACCAAACAGCGGACACTGATTCAGAGCATACACAGCTTCCTGGAGAACATTACCCCAGCCTTTCAAGTTTTTGCCACCTAGTTGGCACCGTAATTGAGTTTTCAAAAGGCCATTCCACCATTCTATCAATCCAGCTGCTTCTGGATGATGGGGAACATGGTAGGACCAGAGAATTCCATGAGCATGCGCCCATTCCCGCACTTCATTTGCTGTGAAGTGTGTTCCTTGATCCGAAGCAATGCTATGTGGAATACCATAACGATGGATAAGGTATTCTGTAAGCCCACAGATGGTAGTTTTGGCAGAAGCATTGCGTGCAGGGAAAGCAAATCCATATCCAGAGTATGTGTCTATTCCAGTTAGAACAAATCGCTACCCTTCCATGAAGGGAGTGGTCCAATGTAATCACCCTGCCACCATGTAGCTGGCTGGTCACCTTGGGGAATGGTGCCATATCGGGGGCTGAGTGTGGGTCTCTGCTGCTGGCAGATTGGGCACTCAACAGTAGCTGTAGCCAGGTCAGCCTTGGTGAGTGGAAGTCCATGTTGCTGAGCCCATGTATAACCTCCATCCCTACCACCATGACCACTTTGTTCATGAGCCCATTGGGGTTGCTGGGGAAAGAGGCTGACTGGTATCCACAGAACGGGTCATCTTATCCGCTTGATTATTAAAATATTCCTCTGCTGAAGTCACCCTCTGGTGTGCATTCACATGGGACACAAATATCTTCATGTTTTTAGCCCACTTAGAAAGGTCTATCCACATACTTCTTCCCCCGACCTCTTTGTCACCAATTTTCCAATTATGGTCTTTCCAAGTCCCTGACCATCCAGCCAAACCATTAGCAACAGCCCATGAGTCAGTATACAAACGCACCTCTGGCCAGTTTTCCTTCCAAGCAAAATGAACAACCAGGTGCACTGCTTGAAGTTCTGCCCACTGGGAGGATTTCCCCTTACCACTGTCCTTCAAGGACACCCCAGAAAGGGGTTGTAATGCTGCAGCTGTCCACTTTCGGGTGGTACCTGCATATCGTGCAGAACCATCTGTAAACCAGGCCCGAGTTTTCTCTTCCTCAGTCAATTCACTGTAAGGAACTCCCCAAGAGGCCATAGCTCTGGTCTGGGAAAGAGAAGGTAATGTGGTAGGAGTGGAAACCATGGGCATTTGTGCCACTTCTTCATGTAACTTACTTGTGCCTTCAGGAC
>PVIY010024729.1:0-37658 GCA_004026745.1 Myrmecophaga tridactyla
CTCCCTCTATCATTCTCACATGCAGCTTCATTCAGTATTTTAACATAATTACATTACAGTTAGGTAGTATTGTGCTGTCCATTTCTGAGTTTTTGTATCCAGTCCTGTTGCACAGTCTGCATCCCTTCAGCTCCAATTACCCAATATCTTACCCTATTTCTATCTCCTGATATCTATACTTATTTTTAAAAAAAGTTTTACTACTTACATATGAGGCCTCTGGGAAGGCAGGGCCAGCCTCTCAAACAGGTCAGAAGTGATATGAGAGAGGGGAGTTAGAGGAGGTGACTGAATGTGGTTCGAATCCCCTACCAGTGTCAAAGAAGGGATCTAAAGTTTCTAATCAGTTCATTCAGATGTAGGGTGCAAGGGGAAGAGGGAGGGACTCAAAATCTGTCAGCTGGTGAACATTGAAAATGGAGCCAGTTCCTATGTACGGCAACGATTAGAGGTCTGGTAGAGAGAAGTATGAGCCAACAAAATATGGAAAATGGGTCTTCCAGTGAAGAAGCAAAGGAGGACAGTGTAGGAAGCCAGAGTAGGAGAAGGTTATCAAAATGGGGACTGGTCATCTGTGTTGAAATCTGCTGAGGGCTTGGATGAGACGGGCACACAGAAGCGTTTACTGGGGTTGCCAACAGTTGGTCATCGGTGACCAGGAGAAGAGAATTCATTGGAACGGTTGAGATGACCCCTAACAGAAAAGTTAGAGTTTACTAGAGTAGTAAAGATGCAAGTGCAGATAAAGGCTAAATAAGTTGTAGGTTCAAAGGAAAGTTGTTGCTAAATGACAAGAAACGCTAGAACAATTGTGTATGTCAAAGAGAATCACCCAGAAAAAGAGAGGTGATTATGCAGAAAGGCATGGTGTGAGGTCTCCCCATGAGAGGATCCAGTGCCTGGGGAAAGGAGAGGCCTTTGACAGCAGTTGGAACGGATTTTCACTGGGAAAGAAGGGGTGTGGATTGGAAGGAGCAAAGAGGAGCATGTTTTCTTTGGATTGATTCTGTTTTTCAATGAAGTAGGAGTTGGCTCATTGGCTGTGAGCTAAAAGGTAGAGGGGATGTGGGGAAATTTTAGGAGAGAGGAGGAAGTCTTCATTCCTTTTGCTTTTGTACTATTCTCTACCCCCACTTTGCCACAAGGCTGATAAACTTTAAGCTGAGAGTTTTAGGGCATTTTAGGAATTTGTTTCAGGGGAAATCTATCAGAGAAAGTATACCTGCTTTACCCAGTCATTCAGCCTCAGCATTTAGCAGTTAGACTAATGCATATGAACCCAGTTTTAGTTGTAGGTTCTTTAGATATTCTCTTGAAAGTTATAGACTCAACTACCCAGGAAAATTTACACACAATTTTTGGGAATTCAAAAGCCTCTCACCACTCCCTTGCAAGCTTAGGGTCCCCTGGTAAAAAATCCTTTTGCTGGAAGATATTCTTTACAGCAAAGAAGCACGCTGGTCCATGCAGTTCTCATGTTTTTTCATTTTTTTTTAAGAGCAGCAGATGTTGTCACCTCAGTATAGAATTCAATCCTGCTGCGTGTCCCTCAGTATCCAGTTAGTACTGACAGATTTGTTATGGCTTTGTGCGATTCCTGAATTCCTTCTTCTCTTATAGGCCCCTCTATCTCTCTCCATTGCCACGACAATTGGAAGCACCTGTTTCAAAATTTGCAATCTCCCAACACAAATAATGTCTCCATTACTCATTGCTGACTAAACCCTAGATAAAATCAAAATTCTCAGAACAACCCATATTTCCTCCTACTTTTTGAGCAAGAATTCAAGTTCACTTCTAAAAAGTATAAATCCTTCATTGAATTGACATGGTAGATATTTTTAGAGAGATGGGATACCCAGGCACCGTCCCAGGAATTGAGGATATAGAGAAGATCCAGCTAAAAAGATGCACCCATTATGGTGAGGTACAGAAAATAAATCAGCAAATGCATCTTAAAAAGATAATACTAGACAGATATAACCACTATGAAGAAGATACATCAAAGTGAACAGATTTAAAAAAAATATGTCTCTCCTCTCTTTAATGTGAACTAGAAAAATTAGGGTATTTAGCATCTCCCTTTGCTGGGCAGTTAAGAACAATAGTGACTGATGTTCTGGTCTCTCATTGGGCACGTTGGAGATTGAGTTATGTCCTACACAAAAGATGTGTTCAGATCTTAATCCACATCCATGGGGATGTGGCTGTGGGCTGACTTGTAAATAAGACCTTTGAAGATGTTATTATTAATTAAGGGTTCATTTGTGACTAGGATCTTTGAAGATCTTATTAAGATGAGGCCAAATGGACTCAAGGTGGACTTTAATCCATATGACTGGAACCTTATAAGGAGAGGAAAATCTAGATCGAGACACAAATGATTGAGCAGGAGAAGTTAGAAACCAGTCAGTATAAGCCAGAAATGAGTGAGCTTTTGAAGAACAGATGCAAGGAGAGAGAGATGGTCTTATGATAGGGTATTGCCTGAACACTACACACTCCAGAAGAAAGCAAGACCTGCCAGCACCTTGATGTTGGACTTTTGCTGTCCAAAGCATGAGACACTAAATAAATTCCTGCGGTTTATGAAAACCAGTGTGTGGTATTTGTCATAGCAGCCCTGGAAAACTAAGACAGAGCACAATTCCACATACATTTTGTGATGGTTGGGTTCATGTGTCAACTTCGACAGGTTATGGTGCCCAGTTGTCTAGTCAAATGAGTGCTGGGCTGTTACTGTAAGGACATTTCACGGACTTAAATAATCAGTCAGTTGATTGCATCTATGGCTGACTACATCTATGATCAACTAAGCAGAGTATCTTCAGCAAGGAGAGATGGTTAATCCAATCAGCTGAAGGCTTTAAAAGGAAAAGAGATGACTTCTGCAGTCAGAAGAGAGAATTTCAATCTCTATGTCAGCCAGCCGACGTTTCCTGGAGAATTTATCAAAAATATCATCAGAGTTGCCAGCTCACAGCCTGTCCTATGGAATTTGGAGTCATGCATTCCCATAGTTGCGAGACACTTCCATAAAATCACAAACTTTGCAGATATCTCCTGTTGATTCTGTTTCCCTAAAGAACCCTGACCAATACACATTTCCTTAATCATAATCCTAGTCAATGGCATGAATTTCCTTAGCTGTGCTTGTTTCCAATGACCACAGTTCTCTTTGTCCTACATTTAAAAATTGTAGTTCTTTACCTCACAATAGGATATACTCGCATTCAAAATATACTTTTAAAATCTAAATGAGTGCAGAAAGAGAACCCCAGAAACTTCTTTTATCATGAATACAGTTGGACAAGACAAGAAGAAGAATTTCCTGGTTTTCTAAATCAGGGATCCTCAGATTTGAGTGAGTACCAGAAATCAGAAATGGTACATTTCAGAAGAAAATGATAGATTTGCTGTTTGATCACAGTGGAGGTAATGGTGTTTCTTTTGGCTTAGGGCAAGGGGGGATCAGGCAGGGTTTTAGATGGAACCACAGGTTATGCTCTTTAATACGAGTCACAGAAGAATTTCTCTGGCAGAAAGGAACAGGCAGAGTATACGCTTGCCAGTTTCTCAGTTTAGGAACATATTTTTTTCTTTGATGCTAGTTATAACAATCAGTATTTGTATCTGCTTTACAGTTTACACAAAAAATTTTACAGGTATTGCTTCAACCTCACACTGGTGTTGAAGGGTAGGTGCTATGGTTACTGTTTGACAGATGAGAAAACCAAGACTCTAAAAGCTTAAGTAACTTACTCAGTGCTCAGCAGCTAATCAGTATTAACCTAGCCAAGAACACAAATCATGTTGAAGAGGGTTTGTTGGCTGCTACATAGAGCTAATGTACCATTTCTGATTTTATTACACATCCAGGTAGGTCCTTTAAGGACAAAATATATATGATTATATCATGATTTAAAAATACTTGGGCAATTGTATTTCAATATAATTGGTTTCCTTTACCACCCTGTGTATTTTATACACTTAAATGCATTATTTTGAGAATAGATCTATGTTCTTCACTAAATTTCCAAAAGGTGCATAGCCCAGAGGAGGTTTTTAATTTCATTTTTGTCCAAGATATTAGGTGCTTTATATATATTAAGCACTTTATTTATGTTTGCTGGGTTGAAAAGAGCTAAGTAGGAGCAGAATTTTGGAAGCTATAAATGTGAAAAAAAAATCTCAGTATTGAAAGTGAAAAACAACTTATTTGGCCTTAAATATTCAGTAGGAGAAAAATGGGTAGTTAGATTGTGTTACATGTTTTTATTCTAGTTCAAATGTGTACACTTCATTTATAGATAAGAAATTATCTAAAAGCATCTTAGAGCAGCTGTGAACTGTAAAACTATCTTTGATAACTAAGATCAAGGACATAGTGCTGAGAAATCACCTTCTCAAGAACAAATATTTGCTGTTTGAAATATCAGTGAGGCGGAACACCCTACCTTTGCCTGGCAGGCCACTTTGACACTGAGAAGCAGCCTCGGCTTCCAACCCAGGTGCAGAGCTTCACACAGAGGTTTTCAGACACACCCCTCCCACATCCTTACTTCATGCTTTGCAAGGTTAAATGACCCTGTGTCCACATCTCAGGCATGGCCTGATGCTGGCCCTTGCCCCTCAGCTTGCTTCTTTGAGCCTGATGATACAGTGCTTTGCTTAGATTTTACCTATACTCACTCCTTCCCCAAACCGGTCTCTTACTTTGAAGTGTGGGACCCACCCGGAACCCACCCCCTGCCCAATTGCTCTGGGGTGAAGTCTACTTTGCTAAATCATTAGTAAACCCAACTTTGACAGAATTACAGTCTCCCATGGACTTTATCAGATAGGCTTTATCACCTGACAGTGAAACAAGCAGAAAATGATTTTAAATGTGTCAAAATAGTCTTCATCTCAATATTTGCACCAAGGATAGTCTTCTATTACATTTACCCATGGTGCCTTTTATAGTCTTCTAGGCTGCTGAAATGCAAAATACTAGAAATGGACTGGCTTTTAGCAATGGGGATTTATTAGCTTGCAAGCTTGTAGTTCTGAGGCTGTGAAAATGTCCAAGTCAGGACATCATCAAGATGATACTTTCTTCCTCAAGACAGGCTGCTGGTGATCCTGGACTCCTCTGTCAGATGGCAAGGCACATAGAAGTATCTGCTAGTCTCTCCCTTCTCTTCTGGTTTTCACTGCTTCCAACTTCTGGCTTCAGTGTCTTCCTCTGTGTTTCTGTGGCTTTCTCTCTCGGCTTCCATGTATTGATTGCGGCCTGTCTTAATTTCATTTTCTTATAAGTGTCTCCAGTAGGAGGATTAAAACCCATCCTAAGTGAGGTGTGTCACATCTTAAGATCCTACTCATCAAAAGATCCTACTTACAATAGGTCCATACCCTCAGGAATAGATTAACTTTAAGCCATACTTTTCTGGGGTCCATAAAGTCTCCAGACCAGCACAGCTCCACTTTTCATTGCCAGAGGAAAGGAAAAGAAAAATGTCAACTTAATCCTAAGCACACATTGGCATTAGTTCATTTATTAAGGTAGTTTGTCACCAACTTGGAAGGTAAAATCTAAAAGGATAAGATATACTAATCATTAAAAAAAGAGATAAAAGCTGTCACTCTGGTCAGAGTGAGGGAAGCTGAGCAAGGAGAAGCATGGAAATAGGTTGAATGTATTTATCCTGAATCTTCCTAACTTCACTCTGATATCAACAATTCTATGTCTTTGTCCTTTTAAGACTCTCATATTGATAAATTCTTTCCTATTCATTGCCATTGTTAGGAAATACATGCCAAATCTAGCCTAGAGTCTAATTTAAATTGATACATACTTGAAGGGTGAGCAAAAATAGTCCAGCTGAAAATAATGCAGGGGAAAAAAGTATGAAATAGTAAGTGAAAAGACTCAATGGAATTTGCAAAGTCCCCTTGGGGTAACTGGGAGAAGGGAGGAAATATTCAACTTCTCCATTTGGAGAATTTTTGATATTTTAACAATTAGTGGGGACAACTAAATCAATAGGAAGAGCCTTCGATCTTGGGGTTCATCCCTATGAAATTTATTCCTGCACAAGATAGGCAAAGTCTACTTAAAATTAGGCCTAAGAGTTAACCCCAAAGAACCTCTTTTGTTGCTCAGATGGAGCCTCTCTCTAAGCCAACTTGGCAGGTGAACTCACTGTCCTCCCCCTCTATGTGGGACATGACTCCCAGGGGTGTAAACCTCCATGGCAATGTGGAATGAGACAGGACCTGAAATCAAGGGATTGAGAAAACACTCTCAACCAACAGGGAGAAGAGAGAAATGAGACAAAATAAAGTGTCAGTGGCTGAGAGATTTCAAAGAGAGTTGAGAGATTGTCCTGGAGGTTATTCTAATGCATTATATAGATTTCCCTGTTTTAGTTTATGGTGTATTGGAGTGGCTAGAGGGAAGTACTTGAAATTGTAAAGCTGTGTTCCAGAAGCCTTGTTTCTTCAAGATGATTGTATAATGATATTGTTTTTACAATGTGACTGTGTCATTGTGAAAACCTTGTGTCTGATGTTCCATTTTGCTAGGGTATGGACAGATGAGTAAAAAATATGGATAAAATATTAACAAATAATTGGGGAACAATGGTTAAAATAAGTTAGGTAGATGGAAAACAACAAACAAACATACAAAAAAGACTCAATGGAAGAAAAAATCTGAAAGAAGGAGATTATGGCTAGATGGACCCTTTAGTAGAAGGAAGAGAAGTGCAATGAGAAGGGGAGGCAGCAGGCAGACCATGAGAGGCCCTGAGCATGGTTAAGGGGTCTATGCTTAAGATCAAAGGGCTCGAGTCCATAGAGAGATTTAATTGGTGTTGTGAAATGATCAGGTCTTTATTATGAATAAAAGATTGGATACTTTGGACTAAAGATAAACATAGAGATCAATGGAATTTAGCTCTTTTATCTATGTTCAACTGACTTTTTAAAAGCTTTTTTTAATTGTATAGTGTAATATATATTCAAAGCAAAGAAATAAAAAGCAATAGTTTTCAACGCACTCTTCTAAAAGGGGTTACAGGACAGATCCAACAGTTTGTCGTGGGTTACCATATGAGCCTTTCATATTTTTCCTTCTAGCTGTTCCAGAATATAGGAGGCTAGAGGGCTTAAATACTTTCTTTTATCATCACAATCGACTTTTTTTCCCTTCTTTTTTTGTGAACAATAACGTATATATAAAAAAAGCTACAAATTTCAAAGCATAGCACCACAATTAGTTGTAGAACATATTTCAGACTTTGACATGGGTTACAATTTCACAATTTTAGGTTTTTACTTCTAGCTGCTCTAAAATACTGAAGACTAAAAAAGATATCAATTTAATGATTCAGGATTCATATTCATTTGTTAAGTCCTATCTTCTATGTATAAGTCCACCATCACCTTTTATCTTTCCATATCTCTCTTTGGGGTTGTTTGGGATATGGCGATTCTAAATTTTTGATATTGGAAGGGTCTGCCACTAATACGGGGTAGGGAGATGGAACTATCCAATGTTCTGGTGAGGCTGGGCTAGGTATCAGGACTTATCTGGTCCAGGGACCCATCTGGAGGTTGTAGGCTTCTGGAGAGTTACTCTAGTGCCTGGAACCCTTGTGGAATCTTATATATTGCCCTAGGTATTCTTTAGGATTGGCTGGAGTGGTCCTGGTTGGGGGTTGGCAGGTTATGATAGCTAGTGAGATCTATCTGAAGCTTGTGTAAGAGCCACATCCAGAGTAGTCTCTCGATCTATTTGAACTCTCTCTGCCACTGATACTTTATTAGTTACAATTCTTTCCCACCTTTTGGTCAGGATGGAATTGTTGATCCCATGGTGCCAGGGCTGGGTTCATCCTTGGGAGTCATTTCCCACATTGCCAGGGAGACTTTCACCCCTGGATGTCATGTCCCACGTAGGGGGGAGGGCAATGATTTCACTTGCAGAGTTGGGCTTAGAGAGATTGAGGCCACATCTAAGCAACAAGAAAGGTCCTCTAGAGGTAACTCTTAGGCATGCCTGTAGGTAGTCTAAGCTTCTCCACTACCTACGTAAGCTTCATAAGAGTAAGCTTCATGATTGAGGGCATGGCCTATGTTCAATTAATTTTTGACAAGGATCGAATTAAACAAATTAGACTTCAATTAAAATCTTCTGTTTTGGGTGAGCCATGGTGGCTCAGCAGGCAGAATTCTCACCTGCCATGCTGGAGACTCAGGTTGATTCCTGGTGCCTGCCCATGCTAAAAAAGAAGAAAAAAAAAAAAGAAAAATCTTATGTTTCAAGTGGAAAGACACCCCACAGAATGGGATAAAATATTTGAAAATCATATATCTCATGAGGGACTTGTATCTAGAATCTATAAAGAACTCTTAGAGATCAATAACAAAAGACAATCCAATTTTTAAAATAGGCAAAGAATATTGTATTGGTTTGGAAGTATGTAAACCAGAAATACATTTCTTAAACTCAATCCATTCCTGAGGATGTGGACTCTGGTAAATAGAACCTTTCAATGAGGTTACTTCAGATAAGGTATGACCCAGATTGGGTCTTAATCCTATTACTGAAGGTCTCATAGGGAAGGTCACACAGAGAGAAAAAAGCCACAGAGGGTACAGCCAGAAGCTGAAAATCTAGAGAAGCTGGAAGAGAAGGATGAAGTCAGAAGAGGCCACCATGTGCTTTATCTTGTGGTAGAGGAGCCAAGGACCAAGGATCATCAGTAGCCAGCCCCAGAACATCAGTCTTAGGGAAGAAAGCATTTGGACATCTAGTCTCAAAACTGTGAGTTAATAAATTCCCATTGTTTAAGACAACCCATTGCATGGTATTTGTTTTAGCAATGAGGAAACTAAAACAGATTTGAAAAGTTATTTCTCTAAAGAAGATATACAAATGGCTAATAAGCACATGAAATATCATTGGTCAACATCATTTCATTAGGGAAACAAAAATCAAAAGCACAGTGAGATACCACTGTACAAGCACTAGGATGGCTAAAATACAAAAGACAGGTATAACTAGTATTGGTGAGAATGTAGAGAAATCAGAACCCTCATATATTGTAGGTAGGAATGCAAAATGGGGCAGACATTTTGGAAAACCTTCTGGCAGTGCCTCAAAAGTTCATTGTAGAGTTACCACAGGACCTAGTAATTTCATTCCTTGGTATATACCCAAGAGAAATGAAAACTTATGTTCACACAAAACTTGTACATAGAGGTTCAGAGCACCATTATTCATTATAGTAAAAAAAGTGAAAATAAACCAAATGTCTCTCAACTGAGGAATGGATAAATAAAATGTACTATATCCAAAGAATGGAATATTATTTGGCAATAAAAAGGAATAAAATACTTATACATACTACAACATGGATGAACCTTGAAAACATCAAGCTACACAGAAGAAGTTCATCACAAAAGACCACATATTTATATGAAATGTTCACAATAGACAAATTTATAGAGAAAGACATTTGATTGGTTTTGCCTAGAGCTAAGGAAATTGGGGTGAAATGGAGAGTGAGTGCTAATGGATATGAGTTTTCTTTTTAAATGTTCTAAAATTAGATTGTGGTGATGGTTGCAGAACAATCAAAGAACTGTACACTTTAAATGGTATGGTATGTGAGTTATAAACCAATAAAGCTGCTACAAAAAAAGATTGGATAGAAAGAAGGTAAAAGTTCAAGTAGGTTGGGGATATGGATATGTGCATTATTTTGGTTGGGATTATGTGCAGTTGATTATATATCAATAACGCTTCAATATAGTTGTTCAGAAAAATGAAGCAGGGAGAATTGCAGCTTTGGAATTTAGTGCTTCTGGTGATATGATGGCAGGAGGTAGAGAGATTCAAGTAGTCTTTAGGAAGTAGGATTGAATACACTTTGGGACTGATTGAATGTAGGAGGGCAGGAGCAGGGAGCCCAGTTTGACTATGTTATTAACTTGGGCATAAAGAAAATGGAAAGACATGGAGACTAGAGAAGTTTCTTTAGGTTTCTTCCTACTTATGGATCTGGCTTTAGGAGCATAGGGCATCAAGGAGAAGTAATGACAGTGCAGATGGACTGAAAAGTGGGGTAGAATTGCTCCCCTGGCCTGGTAGGAAGAAGGGAAAAGGAGTTCAAATGAGGCTTTTTATTGTTTATTTTTCAATTTTTATTCAGTAAGTAGGTCCTCTACATGAACTTCCACTTATTTCTCCTTGGGTAGAACACAATCACATGATCATCTGCAGGAAACAGAACAGTTTGATTTTTAGCCCCTGTAGTAGAGGAAGGGGAGGAAAATGGGTAGTTAATGAGCTAAGGAAAGGCATCTGTTACACCAGAAATATAGACTTTATGTGCTATCTCCTGATTTTCAAAGCTCAATCATCTATAGATCAGATCTATCTGGTGGGCTACAAGACACAACCTCTAATGCAAATATTTTTGGAAGAGGAGGTAAAAGTGGGAGAACCTGTGGGAGTGGAGAAGGCTCAACAGAGAAGCTGATGGCTCCCAGACTTAACTAGGCTGGTTCACAGGTATTCCAAGGGTAATTGTTAAGTTCACAGTTTTTTGAGGTGTCATCTCATGGAAACATCACAAAACCCCAAAGATTCCTGTTTTTTGACGTAAAGAACAAGTCATGACTATAAAGTTCATGGTCCTTACACTCAACCACACTATCAGTGAAGGATTGTATTCTTGAAATGACCTCATCAATGAAATAAATAAATGAGAAATAATCTATGAAGTGAAGAGGTTATCTGGATTCTTATACCACTTCTGCACTCAATGTGCTATGATATGTCACTTTGATTAAAGCATGTGAAGAAAATCTGGTTTCAGACAGCTATGTAGTTGAAAAGGCCTTTTCAGATGATTGTGGCTAGTCTTCCTTGATCCTACATAAAAACCTGATGTGGTAGTTTCTGAAAGGTTACTTGTAATGTGAAATCTGAAGCAAGATCAACTAACTTTACATTAAAATCCATTGGGTTATCTTGTACTTTGAATGAATCTCTTACCCATGCATTTTGTAGTTTCATACATTGGTCTTTTGGCAAACATGGGTTCACTACATTAAGCAGATCTCTCAAAACTTGACACATTTCCTTATGCTTCATGAAAAAAATCACTTTCATTAATAATACCACCAATCACATCAGAAAAGTCTTTTAAGTACTGGGAAATTGCCAATCTCATGGTGGTGGATGCAAGTGTTTCAAAATTTGCTTGAAAGCTTGAGTTTTATCATTGGCAAGAAATTGTCATTTTTTTTCCATTCAAGTGGCAAACTTGCTCTGTTAATTCCAAGAAAATGACTGTCAAATACTTAGGTCTGCAAAGCCATAGTAAGCCATTCAGTCATTCTTTCAAGTAGAAGTGGCATTCCATGAAAAAGTGGCAAGTTTAGTTCACAACTCAAGCAATCACACCAGTACTTTTTTCCTCAACACAATTATCATACTTGGATTTAAAAGTGCTTCAAGCATGTTTCTATTTCATTGTCTCAAATACTGAAAAGGAATGTATTCAAATGCTGACATTTAATAAAATTATGATTTTTACTGATTTATTAAGGTTATTCTTAAGTGACACTGGCATTCCTTTTTCCTGCAAGTGTGTGACAGTAAGGAATGCAATGACTACTGTTGCAGTTTGATGTTGCTGTCTTTATTTGTGCTGAGGCACCAGTTATTTTACCAAAACATGTTGCTTTTACTTGATCAGTGCAAATGTCAACATGGTGTAAGAGATAATAGTTTCTGTTAAGTAAAATATAATGGCTACCTGCGCTTGACCTGCTAGAATAAGGCCCCATTTAGAGGAAGGCTTTTCCAGAAGACAAAACAATTGACCTGAATGGATTTAAAAAAAAAAAAAAGGAACACACTATAGAGTTGCTCATAAGAAACACCTAGTGATAAAACTAGTTTTGATCAAGTAGATACATTTATCAGGATAGACAAGCATGCCATTCCATTTTTGTTTTCCTAGGCTGATTAACCAAATACCATGAAATGGTCTGGCTGAAACAATGAGAATTTATTCACTCATCCTTTTCAGGTGGGGAAGATGTCCAAATCAAGGTATTAAGATGATGGTTTCTTCCTGAAGACTGGCATTCTGGGGCTGGCTGCTGGGAATCCTGGGCTCCTCTGTCACATGGCAAGACACATGGTGGCATCTCCTGGTCTCTTTCCTCTCTTCTGGGTTCTGTTTCAGCTTCTTGCTTCCTGTGGTTTTTCTCTCTTTGCCTAAATTTCATTCTCTTATAAAGAACTCTGTTAATAGGATTAAGACTTCTCCTTCTGGCACCCTGGCATATTACATGTTCAAAACTTATGGGGCCAGAAGCTGTGCCTATCTAAAAAAATAGTAAAACCTCACCAAACACCACCTAGTATTGCAATGGCCATTATGTGGAATGTTCCAATTAGACCAAATTTTTCATGTCAGAGGTGCAATTGAGAAAAGGGGCTCCTGAATTAAACAGGTCAAATGGGATGCCCAGTTTAATTAGTATTTAGAATCTACCAAAAAGTTGTAAGACAAGATCCAATATGGCAGCTTAGTGAGATGTGGAATTTAGTTCATCCTCCAGAGCAGTTAGTAGACAGCCAAGAACAGTACAGAACAACTTCTGGGCCCACATCAATGACTGGACATACAGGGTACATCAGTATTGACAAGCTGGACCAGCCATAATCCCACCCAGAACTGTAAATCCCCAAGCTGTGGAGGCTGGCGCCCCTCCCCCCACAGGCTGGCTCCCAGAGGGGAGAGAATAGAGACTTTACTAGCAGCAGGGGCATAGCTCAACCAAGCTCCAATTGTGGAATTAATTAACAAATTCTGACTACTAAAAATAGGCCCTCAACTCAGATAAACCTTAAATAAGTGCTAAAGTTACTAGTTTTTGCCCCAGCACAGAGGGAAGGGGGCTGGTGGGGGGAAAAATTAAGAAACGGAGTTTTTTATTTTTTATCAGACAGCACAAGATACTTGAAAAGATCTGGACCCTAAAAAAAAGAGGGGGGGTCACACAGAAACTGGAGATACATAGAACAATGTACCAACTTAAGCTCTTGATGAACAAACCTGAAGAACAGGGGTTCTGCTCTGAAAAGGATCTTTTCTTTTTGCTTTGTTTCTACTGCTTAACTGCTCATTAGATACAACTGCAAAGCTTCTCAGGCTCCGACTGCCCCAGGCAAGGGTGGAATTAAGCTTGTCTGAGAGACAAAGAGGCTAGTCTGGTGAAAGGAGTTAATTCCCTTGAGGTTGTGCCTTCCCCAGGAGAGGAATGGGGTTCAGTTCAGGTGGAATCCCTCCCTCAAAGAATTCAGACCCCAGGGCCTGGAAAACTGAATCAATTTAAAGCCAGCCTGCAACCTCTCTGTCTTAACTACTCCCCCAGCAGGAAGAGTCTGCTAAAGTTAAAGGTACCACATCATTTTATGCTGGTGGGACCCACAGGCAGACAAGCACCATACACTGGGCAGAATAGGAAAAACACCGAGTCTAGAGGCTTCATAGGAAAGTCTGTCAATCTGCTGTGTCTCACTCTCAGGGAAAACTGATGCAGGTGACTCTTTCATCCTAAGAGGAGGCCAGCCTGGTCTGGGAAAATCATATTAGGGTCTATAATATCTAAGTAGACCCTCCTAAGAAAAAAGAAAAGAGATTCTATACAGGCAGGGCAAGAAAGAAGAAAACAAGAACTGAAAAATTCTGGTCCGTTAAACAAAACCTATGCTAGAGGTCTAGAATAAACTGAACTGAATGTCAAAGAACAGATAGAGAACAAAGCCATCCAGCAAGAAAATCCTAGGTAAAATAGTGAAAACAATCTCCAGAATAAACTAATTAAGGAAATCAAATACTTAGATGCCAGCAAAAATAATGAGTTATACTAGGAAAAATGAAGATATGGCCCAGTCAAAGGAACAAACCAACAATTCAAATAAGATGCAGGAGCTGAAACAACTAATTCAGAATGTTTGAACAGACATGGAAACTCTCATCAAAAATCAAATCAACAAGTTGAGGGAAGATATAAAGAAGGCAATGGGTGAACAAAAAGAAGAAATCAAAAGTCTGAAAAAACAGATCACAGAACATAAGGGAATGAAAGGCAAAGTAGAAGAGATTAAAAAAACACACAAAAATAATGGAAACCTACAGTGTTAGATGTGAAGAGGCAGAAGAAAGGATTAGTGAACTGGATGATGGGACATCTGAAATCCAACAAGCAAAAGAAAAGTTAAGGAAAAGAATGGAAAAATATGAACAGGGACTTCGGGAATTGAATGACAACATGAAGTGCATGAATATACATGTTGTGAGTGTCCCAAAAGAAGAAGAGAATGGAAAAGGAGGAGAAAGGCTAATGGAAGAAATTATCACTGAAAATTTCCTAACTCTTATGAAAAACATAAAATTGTAGATCCAAGAAATGCAGCATATCCCAAACAGAATAGATCCAAATAGACATACTCCAAGACACTTACTAATGGAGAATGTCAGATGTCAAAGAGAAAAAGAGAAATTTGAAAACAGTAAGAGAAAAGCAATCCATCACATACAATGGAAGCCCAATAAGACTGTGTGGGTTTCTCAGCAGAAACCACAGAGGTGAGAAGACAGTGGAATGATATATTTAAGATTCTAAAACAGAAACACTGCCAACAAAGAATTCTATATCCAGCAAAATTGTCCTTCAAAAGTGAGGGGGAAATTAAAACATTAAAAATTTTTTTTTTCTAAATCACTGAGTGAATTTGTGACCAAGAGACCAGATCTGCTAGAAATATTAAAGGGAGTGCTAGAGGCAGATAGGAAAAGACAGAAGAGAGAGGTGTTGTCAAGAGTGTAGAAATGAAGACTATCAGTAAAGGTAAAAAATAAAAAAAATTAGATATGAGATATAAAATCCAAAAGGTAAAATGGTAGAAGAAAGTACTGCCCTTACAGTAATAACACTAAATGTTAATGTATTAAACACCCCAGTCAAAAGACATAGACTGGGGTGGGCCATGGTGGTGCAGCAGGCAGAGCTATCACCTGCCATGCCAGAGACCCGGGTTTGATTCCCACTATCTGCCCATGAAAAAAAAAAAAAAAAGACATAGACTGGCAGAATGGATTAAAAAACAGGACCCATCTATATGCTGTCTACAGGAGATGTGTTTCAGACCCAAGGGCAAACAAAGGTTGAAAGTGAAGGGTTGGGAAAAGATATTTCAAGCAAACAACAATCAGAAAAGAGAAGGAGTAGCTATACTAATATTCAACAAATTAGATTTCAAATGTAAAACAATTAAAAGAGACAAAGAAGGATGCTATGTATTAATAAAAGGAACAGTTCAACAAGAAGACATAACAATCATAAATATTTATGCACCAAGCCAGAATGTTCCAAAATGTATGACTCAAACACTGAAAACACTGAAAAGTGAAATAGACACATCTGCCATAATAGTTGGTGTTCTAGTTTGCTAGCTGCCAGAATGCAATATACCAGAAATGGAATGGCTTTTAACAAGGGAAATTTAATGAGTTGCTAGTTTACAGTTCTAAGGCCGAGAAAATGTCCCAATTAAAACAAGTTTATAGAAATGTCCAGTCAAAGGCATCCAGGGAAAGATACCTTGGCTCAAGAAGGCCAATGAAGTTCAGGGTTTCTCTCTCAAGTGAGAAGGCACATGGAGAACACAGTCAGGGCTTCTCTCTCAGCTGGAAGGGCACATGGTGAATACGGCGTCATCTGCTAGCTTTCTCTCCTGGCTTCCGGTTTCATGAAGCTCCCCAGGAGGCATTTTCCTTCTTCATCTCCAAAGGTCACTGGCTGGTGGATGCTGTGCTTCGTGGTGCTGCAGCATTCTCTGCTCTCTCTGAGTCTCTCATTCTCCAAAATGTTTCCTCTTTTATAGGACTCCAGTAAACCAATCAAGAACCACCCAAATGGTTAATCCAGTTTAACAACCACTCTTGGCTAAATTACATCATCCAGGGAGATGATCTCATTACAGTTTCAAACATACAGCATTGAATGGAGATTATTCTACCTTTATGAAATGGGATTTATATTAAAACATGGCTTTTCTTAGGGGGCATACTTCCTTTCAAACCAGCACAGTTGGAGACTTCATTTCCCTACTCTCATCAATGGATAGATCATCTAAACAGAGGAACAATAAAGAAACAGAAAATTTCAATAATACAATAAATGAAGTAGACTTACCAGACATTTATAGAACATTACACCTCACAGCAGCAGGATATGCCTTTTTCTCAAATGCTCATGGACCATTCTCAAGGATAGACCATATGCTGGGTCACAAAGCAAGTCTCAATAAATTTTAAAAGATTAGAATCATACAAAACGCTATCTCAGATCATAAAGGAATGAAATTTGAAATCAATAATGTCAGAGAGCCAGAAAATTCACAAATATATAGAGGCTCAACAACATACTTTTAGACAACCAGTGGGTCAAGGATGGAATTACAAGAGAAATCAGTAGATATCTCAAGGTAAATGAAAGTGAAAACACAACATATCAAAATTTATGTGATGCAGCAAAGGCAGTGCTAAGAGGGAAATTTATTGCCTTAAATGCCTATATCAAAAAAGAAGAAGGAGCAAAAATCGAGGAATTAACTGTTCACATGGAAGAACTAGAGAAAGAACAGCAAACTAACCCTAAAGCAAACAGAAGGAAAGGAAAATGAAGATTGGAGCAGAAATAAATGAAATTGAGAACAAGAAAACAATCAAGAAAATCAACAAAACCAGAATTTAGTTCTTTGAGAAAATCAATAAAATTGATGGATCCTTAGCAAGGTTGATAAAAAGAAAAACAGAGAGGATGCAAATAAATAAAATCAGAAATGGAAGAGGAGACATAACCAATGACTCTGCAAAAATGCAGGAGATAATGAGAGGATACTATGAACAACTTTATGCTAATAAACTAGACAACATAGATGAAATAGACAACTTCTTAGAAAGGCATGAACAACCGACATTGACTTGAGAGGAAATAGACAACCTCAACAAACCAATCACAAGTAAAGAAATTGAATCAGTCATTAAGAAGCTCCCAAAATAGAAAAGTCCAGATCCATATGGCTTCACATGCAAATTCTACCAAGCATTCAAGAAAGAACTAGTACCAATCTTGCTCAAACTCTTCAAAAAAATTGCAGAGGAGGGAAAGCTACTTAACTCATTCTATGAAGCCAACATCACTCTCATACCAAAGCCAGACAAAGTTACTACAAGAAGAGAAAATGACAGACCAATCTCTCTAATGATTGTAAATGTAAAAATCCTCAACAAAATTCTTGCAAATTGAATCCAGCAGCACATTAAAAGAATTATACACCATGACCAAGATGGATTCATCCCTGGTATGCAAGGATGGTTCTACATAAGAGAATCAATTAATAAAATGCACCATATCAAGAAATCAAAGCATAAAAACCACAGGATCATCTCGATTGATGCAGAAAAGGCAAATGACAAGATTCAACATAGTTTCTTGTTGAAAACTCTTCAAAGGATAGGAATAGAAAGGAATTTCCTCAACATGATAAAGGGAATATATGAAAACCCCCCAACCAACATTATCCTCAGTGGGGAAAGACTGAAAGCTTTCCCTCTAAGACCAGCATTTAGGCAAAGATGTCTATTGTCACCATTGTTATTTAATATTGTGTTGGAAGTTCTAGCCAGAGCACTTAGACAAGGAAATGTAATACAAGACACCCAAATTGGAAAGGAAGAAGTAAAACTCACTGCAAATGATATGATACTATATATCAAAAACCCTGCAAAATCCACAGCAAAACTACTAGAGCTAACAAATAAGTATAGCAAAGTGGCAAATATAGCTGATCTTTTGACTACAAGATCAGCAGTCAAAAATCTGTAGTGTTTCTATACATGAGTAATGAGCCATCTGAGGGGGAAATCAAGAAAAAAATTCCATTTACAAGTGCAGCCAAAAGAATAAAATATTTAGGAATAAAGTTAACTAAGGATACAAAAGACCTGTACAAAGAAAACTACAAGAAATTGCTTAAAGAAATTACAGAACACCTAAATAAATGGAAGGGCATCACATATTCTTGGATTGGAAGACTAAATATAGTTAAGATGTCAATTCTACCTAAAATTAATTTATAGATTCAATGCAATATCAATTTAAATCCCAAAAACTTACTTTGCAGAAACAGAAAAAACTAATAACCAAATTTATCTGGAAGGGTAGGGTACTTGGAATAGCTAAAAATATCTTGAAAAAGAAAAAGGAAGTTGGAGGTTTTACACTACCTGATTTTAAGTCATACTACAAAGCTACAGTGGTCAAAACAGCATGGCAATGGCATAAAGATAGATATACTGACCAATGGAATAGAATAGAGTATTCAGTTATAGACCCTCTAGTCTATGGACAATTGATTTTTGATAAATCAGTCACTCCAACTCATCTAGGACAGAACAGTCTCTTCAATAAATGCTGCTTGGAGAACTGGATATCCACATGCAAAAGAATGAAAGAGGATCCATATTTCACATCCTATACAAAAATTAACCCCAAATGGATAAAAGATCTAAACATTAGAGCTAAGACCATAAAATTTTTAGAAAGAAATATAGGAAAATACCATATAAAACTTGTAATAGGAGGTGGTTTCCTAGAACTTAAACCCATAGCACGAGCACTGAAGAAATAGATAAATGGCAACTCCTCAAAATTAAACATTTTTGTGCATCAAAGGACTTTATCAAGAAAGTAAAAAGACAGCCTACACAATGGGAGACAATATTTGGAAATGATATATCAGATAAGGGTTTAGTATCTAGAATATATAAAGAGATTCTTCAACTCAACAGCAAAAAGGCAAAAAACCCAACTAAAAAATGGAGAAAAGACATGAACAGATACCTCTCAGAAGAGGAAATACAAATGGCTAAAAGGCACATGAAAAGATGCTCAACTTCCCTGGCTGTTAGGCAAATGCAAATCAACACCACAATGAGATGCCATCTCACATCCAGCTGAATGGCCATTATCAATAAAACAGAAAATGATAAGTGCTGGAGAGGATGTGGAGAAAGAGGCACACATATCCACTGTTGGTAGAATGTAAAATGTTGTTACAACTGCTATGAAAGGCAGTTTGGTGGCTCCTCAGGAAGCTAAGTATAGAATTGCCATATGATCCAGCAATACCATTACTAGGTATCTACTCAGAGGACATGAGGGCAAGGATGCAACTGGATATTTGAACACCAATGTTTATAGCAGCATTATTTACAATTGCCATGAGATGGAAACAGCCCAAATGTTCATCAAGAGATGAGTGGCTAAACAAGCTGTGGTATATACATATGATGGAATATTACACAGCTATAAGAAAGAATAAAATCATGAAGCATGTGACAACTTGGATGGACCTGGAGGACCTTATGCTGAGTGAGATTAGCCAGAAACAAAAAGACAGTGTATGGTCTCACTGATATGAACTAACGTTAATGAGTGAACTTGGAGAATTTCAGTTAAGAACACAGGTTATCAGGAGATACAAATAGGGTAGAGATTGTTTAATTGTAGCTGAAAGGATACAGAAATTGCAACAGGACTGATTGTAAAAATTCATAAATGGATAACACAATACTGCATTATTGTAACACAATAATGTAAGTACACTGAATGAAGCTGAATGTGAGAATGATAGAGGGAAGAGGGCTGGGGACACAAATGAAACCAGAAGGAAAGATAGATGATAAAGACTGAGATATTATAATCTAGGAATGCCTAGAGTGTACAATGATAGTGACTAAATGTACAAATTTAAAAATGTTTTTGCGTGAGGAAGAACAAAGGAATGTCAATATTGAAAGGTGTTGAAAATAGATGGTCATTCATATTTTAAAACTTCAACTTCTGTGTTAGATTAAAGCAAGAAATGTTTATTTGGTATGAAATTTATATTTTGTCTAGTGCATTTCCTAATATAACATATATGGACAGATTAATTGAACACCACAGGTACATGGAACCTTGAATAAGGCATGAGATTTTGTAGGTTTGTCCAGAGTGATGCCCTGATAAATCCCAGAGTGATTTGAACAGTGAATAAATAAGTATTTGCAAAGCTTCCTTGGGGCAATGGTGATAATGGGGGAAAATTCAACTTCCCCATTTGGAGAACTCCTGATATTATTGCAAGTAGTGGGGACAATCAAATCAATAGGCTGAGCCCTCAATCTTGGAGTTTGCTCATATGAAACTTATTCCTGAAAAGGACAGGCTAAGTCTACTTAAAATTAGGCCTAAGAGTCACCCCAGAGAACCTCTTTTGTTGCTCAGATGTGGCCTCTCTCTTAAGCCAACTCAGCATGTGATCTCACTGCCCTCCCCCCTATGTTTGGCATGACTCCCAGGGGTATAAATCTTCCTGGCAATGTGGGACAGAAAGCTTGGGATAATTCAGGTACTGTCATCAAGCAATCAAGGAAGCCTTTTGACCAAAAGGGGGAAGAGCAAAATGAGACAAAATAAAGTTTCAGTAGCTGAGAGATTTCTAACAGAGTCAAGAGGTTATCCTGGAGGTTTGTGCTTATTTATCTTTAAGCACTTGTATATAAGTGCATACTATTAAAGTCCTAGACATTAAGGAAATCAAACTTCTAATCTTTCCAGTGGAAAAAAAAGAATATTCACTGAACTAAACCCAAATATTTTTTAAAAATTAAAGTGCACATAATCAGATAAACCTTTTACAAACAGGACTAGTTTAATATTGCTAGTTAAATCAAGGGGTTGAAAATGGATGATATGCTGGAAAAGGTACAATCAATGCAAGCTAGGGTCTATAGTCAACATTTACATTGTAATATCCTTACACTGAATGCAACAAAGACATTATGCAGAAACTAAATGTCATAAGTGGGGAGTGGGAGCATGGCGGAGTGGTATGGAGTCTTTGTGGAAGAAAAAGAAATGTTTTCGTGTAGATTATGGTGGTGAAGGCATGACTATTTACTAAGGTTGGATTGTATGATGTGTAACTAAAACTGTTTAAAAATGAACAGAGAGAAGCAGGTGCTAGAGAAAATGTGGAGAAAGAGATATATCTGTTCATTGTTGGTAGGGAAGCTGAGAGTACAGCCCCTCGGAGGGCAGTGTGGTGGTTTCACAGGAGGCTAGGGGTGGGGTTGCCATATAATATTGCAACCCCATTGCTAGGTATATATCTGGAGGAACTAAAAGTGAGGACATGAATGGGCATTTGTACACTGGTGTTTATGGAGGCAGCAATGGATGGCAGTGGCCTAAGGGTACAATGACTGAGGAATGGAAGGGGAAACTGTGATGTTTACATACAATGGACTACCAAAGGGATATTAGTTATAATATGCAAACTCAGAGAATTGAAGTTGAGAACAAAGATCCTAGATTGTAAGCTCTTATATTCAGGAGTTGTAACTAATATTTCTATATTCTGAGATACTGAGCTATTTGTATATAACCTGGTTGTTCTCAGAAACATCACATATTTTTGTAACACCCGAGACTCAAAGTTAGAGCACTGAAGCTATGAAAGTCAGCATTATCCCATTCAGCAACTGTTACAAAAGCTGAAAAAGTGATCAGACTTCAGCTAGAGATATGAATGAAGTTGATATGGATAGGACTAAGGTAAATCAAAATATTGGGTAAGGGATGTCATGACCCATATTTTGAAACATCAACCTCTGTGTGAGACCAAAAGAAGAGATGTTTACTTGGTACAAAATTTGTATTTTGGGTAGCATGTTATCTAATTTAACTTGTATAGTCAGTTCAATTGAACACCATAATTACATGGAATTTTCATCATTTTGGTTTGTCCAGGTAGTGTAATGCCTTGATACATTTTAGAGTAATTTGGACAGATAAAAAACAGTATTTGCAAAGTCCCATTGGGGGACTGGGGAGAAAGGAGAAAATACTCAACTTCCCCATATGAGGAATTCGTGATACTCTTGCAAGCAGTAGGGGCAACAAATTCAATAGGCTGAGCCCTCAATCTTTGGGATCACCCCTATGAAGCTTATTCCTGCAAAGGAGAGACAAAGCTTACTGAAAATTATGCCTATGAGTCACCGCTGGAGAGCCTCTTTTGTTGCTCAGATGTGGCCTCTCTCACTAAGCCAACTCTGCAGGTGAACTCACTGCCCTCCCTGCTCCATGGGATACTACTCCCAGGGGCGTAAATCTTCCTGGCAACATGGGACCTGACTCCCAGGGATGAGCCAGAACCCAGCATCATAGGAATGAGAAAGTCTTCTTGACCAAAAGGGGGAAGAGAGAAATGAGGCAAAATAAAGTGTCGGGGGCTGAGAGATTTCAAACAGAGTTGGAAGGTTATCCTGGAGGTTATTCTTACATGTTATATAGATATCCTTTTTTTCAGTTTATGGTGTATTGGAGTGACTAGAGGAAAATACCTGAAATTGTTGAACTGTGTTTCGGTAGCATTGTACAGATATCCCTTTTTAGTTTATGGTATACTGAAGTGGCTAGAGGAAAGTACCTGATAAGGTGTAGAGCTGTGTTCCAGTAGCCTTGGTTCTTAAAGACGATTGTGTAACTATATAGCTTTTATAATGTGACTGTGTGATTGTGAAAATGGCGTGTCTGATGCTCCTTTTATCCAGGGTATGGACAGATAAGTAAAAAAAAAAAGGATAAAAATAAATAAATAATGGGGGATAAAGGGTAAAAATTTGGTAGATTGAAATACTAATGGTCAATGAGAGAGAGGGGTAAGTGGTGTAGGATGTATGAGTTCTTTTTTTAAAATTTCTTTTTCTGGAGTGATGCAAGTGTTCTAAAAATTATCATAACGAAGGATACACAACTATATGATGGTATTGTGAGCCATTGATTGTATACTATGGTTGGACCTGTGTCTTGGAGTAGGTCTATTAGTATTTATTCTGTTTGCAGTACATGCCTCTTCTTGGACACATATATTTAAGTCTTTTGTAAGAGTTGGGAAATTTTCAGCCATTATTTCCTCAAATATTTCTGCCCTTTTCCTTTCTCTTCTCCTTCTGGGATATCCATGATACCTGGTGTCATTTGTGCTGTCATTCAATTCCTTGAGACTGTCTCAATTTTTTCCATTCAGTTCTCTCTTTGTTATTCTGTCTCTACAATTTTAAATGTCCCTCTCTTCTAGTTCACTGATCCTTTCTTCTGTCTGTTCATATCTGCTGTTGTATGCCTCTAGTGTATATTTAATCTCTTCAATTGTGCCTTTTATTCCAATACTTTCTGTTATTTTTCTGCATACTTTCAAATTATTTTTTATGCTCACGCAGTGTATTCTTTTTTTTTTTTTTTTTTTTTTTGCATGGGCAGGTACCGGGAACCGAACCTGGGTCTCCAGCATGGTAGGTGAGAACTCTGCCTGATGAGCCACTGTGGCCTGTCCTAGTGTATTCTTAATATCCTTTATCTCTTTAGCCATAGCTACCTTCATCTCCTAGAAATTATTTAGAAGATTTATTTGAACATCTTTGATTAGTTGTTCTAAATTCTGCATCTCCTTTGACTTCTTTATTTGTTCCTTTGACTAGAACATAACTTCTTATTTCATGGTATGGCTTGTAAGTTTTTGCTGACGTTTGATTACCTTTTATTTTCACAATATCATCACATAGTTGTTTATTCATCATCATGATCAGTTTTTGAAAGTTTGCATCACTCTGGAAAAATAAATAAAAGATAGAAGAAAAAACCCATATGTCCCATACCACTTACTACTCCCTCTTACTGACCACTAGTACTGTAATCTACTCACTTTTAACCCCTTATCCTCTCTTATTATTTATTTATTTTTGTCCTTATTTTTTTTACTCATCTCTCCACACCGTGGATAAAAGGAGCATCAGACACACCATTTCCACAATCACACAGTCACATTGTAAAAGCTAAATTGCTGTGCAATCATTTTCATGAATCAAAGCTATGGAACCCAGCTCAACAATTTCAGGTACTTCCCTCCAACCACTCAAATACAACATAAACTAAAAAGGGATATCTATATAATACATAAGAATAACCTCCAGGATAACCCCTTGACTGTCTGAAATCTCCCACCCACTGAAACTTTATTTTGTCTCATTTCTTTCTTCACTCTTTTTGTTAAGAAGGCTTTCTCAATCCCAGTTTATTCTGGGAGTTAGGTCCCACATTACCAGGGAGATTTACACTCCTGGGAGTCATGTCCCATGTAGGGTGGAAGGGCTTGAGTTCACCTGGCGAGTTGGCTTTGTGAGAGAGGCCACATCTGAGCAACAAAAGAGGTTCTCTGGGGGTGACAGGCATAATTATAAGTAGGCTTAGCTTCTCTTTTGCAGAAATAAGTTTCATAAACGTGAACCCCAAGATTACAGGCTCAACCTATTGAATTGGTTGTCCCCACTGCTAGCGAGAATATCAGGAATTCCCCATATGGGAAAGTTGAATATTTCCTCTTTTATCCTCAATCACCTAAGGGGAATTTGCAAGTACTTTTTTACTCTCTGCCCAAATTACTTTGGGATGTGTCAGGGCATCACATTAACCTGTACAAATAGACAAGATCTCACTGCCTATTCATGACTCCATATAATTATGGTGTTCAAATAAACTGACCATACAAGTTAAATTGGATAATGCATGATACAAAATATAAATTTTGCACCAAATAAACTGCTGTATTTTTGATCTTGCACAGAAGTTGAAGTTTTAAAATACAGACCATTTCAGGCAGGCAATAGTGGTTCTGTGGCAGAGTTCTTGCCTGCTGTGCTGGAGACCTGGGTTCAATTCCCAGAGCCTACCCATGCAAAAAAATAAATTAACATGTGTATATATATACATAGATACACATTTATATATTTATATATGCAGACCATATCAAGCCTTTATCTGATATGTACTTTTCAAATATTTTCTCCCATTGAGTTGGCTGTTTCTTTACCTTTTTAACAAAGTCCATTAAGGCACAGAAGCTCTTGATTTTAAGGAGATTCCATTTGTTTATTTTTTTCTTTTCTGCTTGGGCTTTAGGTGTAAAGTTTACACACTGATGTTCATAGGGGCACTATTCACGTTTTCCAGGAGAAGGAAACAATTCAGGTGCCTATCAACAGACAAGTGGATAAACAAAATGTGGGGTATATATATATGATGGAATATTATGCAGCAATTAGACGAAGTGATGTCCTGAAATATATGACAACGTGGATGAACTTTGAGGACATAATGCTGCATGAAATAAGTCAGACACAAAAGGACCAAAACTGTGTGATTTTATTATTATGACTCTGAAGCCTCCAGTGTTCTGGAGCAGCAAGAAGGAAAAATATGAGATGAAGGGATGGCAGCCCATGACAAATTCTGGGACCTGTTCTGTAGCTGCTTGTTGAAGTGTGCTTTGAAAATTATTACTTTTTTTTTCTTTCTGCGCTTTGCATATATATGTTACATTTTACAACCCAAAAAATGGTGAAAAAACAAAACAAAAAAACAAACTATAAGCAACTATAGTCATACTAGACAAAATAAATTTCCTGAAATAAAAAATTTGAAAATAAAATAAAATATATACCACATCATCTTTTACCCTGTATTCTGATTTGCCTTAGTCCTATCCTGGTGAGCTTCATCTTTCTCTAGTTGAAGTCTGATCATCTTTTCAACTTTTTTTAACAGTTGCTGTGTGGAGTAACGCTGACTTTCATAACTTCAGAGATCTAATTCTGAATCTCACATGTGACCCAAATACCTGACGTTCCAGGGAATGTGATTTCTGATTATCTTGATGAGTTTCCTCTGATGGTCATTTTCTCTCTCTTGCCTAGGATTTTAATGTTGATTGTCTTTGTGTTAAGCCTCTTGACTTTGACATTTGGTTCAACTTATTCTTGATCTTTGGAATTGCCCATTTTATCTGATCAAAACGGGGCCAGGGGCCAACAAAGGAGTTGCAGACTTTTTCCATAGGGACCTGGAGAGAAGGTCAGGAAAGATGCCCCAAATTCTTTTATCAGCTCCCCAAAGTTGCACTTTCCTGGTGCTCTTCAGCAAACTATTCCCCACAGCCCTCAGGAGGGAATGTATCCTTCAATCTCTACAACTCCACCCCTGGAGAGTTGGGCAGTGTTGAAACAACGGCCCTGAGGAGGCTTGCAGGACAGGCTGGCACGGCAATCAGGAGTGAGCACTAGTGTTCCCCACTCACTGTTCAGAAACCACTCTCAGCACTCAATCCAGCTCCTGGAAAGGAAAGCTTCCTTGACCCACTTCATCCAGTGACACACCGTCCCGAGGCTGCTTGCCTCAGGGGTGGGGGCTGAACACTGACCATTGCCGTGGCCCAAGTCCCTCGCTATTTCTTTGCTTCAGCTATTCAGTCTCCCCATTCCACTGTCCCGGAGGCTGTACGTCTGGAACACCAGAACCTTTGTTCCAGACAGTTTCTGCCTGTCTACTAGTTGCTTTTGGAGCAGGAGTATGTCCTGCAGCTCCCTACTCTGCTATCTTCTCTGGAATATGGCCTAAATGGTAAATGTTATGTTGCATGTCTGTTTCTACAGTTTAGAAAATACATCTCTGAATATTCTTGCACAATATCTCCTATTCCTTTGTGCTGGGTTTCTCTTAGGGATTCCTGGGAATAATTGTTGGGACAAATGAAACTTTAGCTTTACTAGATATTGATGAATTTCAATAGTTGCTGAACAAATTATATATTCTCTTATTTTTAGGTATAAAAGTGAATATTTATTTAGACTAAGTAAGGAAATTACAATGTATACATTTTTTAAAAACCTTTGTACCATACACAAAGAGTCATAATTTTTCTTTTACCAGTTAACTGGCATACCTCTATAGTCCTCTATAATATTTTTATGCAATTTTATTGATATATTCACATGCAATATAATAATCCAAAGCATACAATCAATGCTCAC
Organism: Myrmecophaga tridactyla; assembly: GCA_004026745.1. NCBI lineage: Eukaryota > Metazoa > Chordata > Mammalia > Pilosa > Myrmecophagidae > Myrmecophaga > Myrmecophaga tridactyla. The sequence goes on from PVIY010024729.1 coordinate 27,060, forward strand.
AGTATTATCATATACTTGCACATTCATCATCACAATCAATTTTAGAACATTTTTATTACTCCAAAGAAAAAAACAAAAATGAAAAAAACACACACACATGAAACATTTCAAAACACTGATCCCTCCTAATGTTTATTTACTTGTCTTTATTTTCTTACTCATTTCCCATACAGTGGAAAAAGACAGTGTCAATCACAAGGTTTTCACAATCACATGGCCACTGTTCTCGTTTGCTAGCTGCTGGAATGCAATATACCAGAAATGGAATGGCTTTTAAAAAGGGGAATTTAATAAGTTTCTAGTTTACAGTTCTAAGGTTGAGAAAATGTCCCAGTTAAAACAAGTCTTTAGAAATGTCCAATCTAAGGCATCCAGGGAAAGATACCTTGGTTCAAGAAGGACGATGAAGTTCAGGGGTTCTCTCTCAAGTGGAAGGGCACATGGCGAGCACAGTCAGATTTTCTCTCTTATCTGGAAAAGCACATGGAGAACACGGTTACGGTTCCTCTCTCATCTAGAAGGGCACAGGGTGAACATGGAGTCATCTGCTAGCTTCTTCTCCTGGCTTCCTGTTTCATGAAGGTCCCAGAGAGGCATTTTCCTTCTTCATCTCCACAGGTTGCTGGCTGGTGGACTCTGCTTCTCATGGCTATGTCGTTCTGCTCTGCTCTCCCTGAATCTCTCATTCTCCAAAATATTTCCTCTTTTATAGGACTACAGAAACTTATCAAGACCCACCCAAATGGGTGGAGACATGTTGTCACCTAATCCATTTTAACAACGACTCTTGATTAAATCACATCTCCAGGGAGGTAATCTGATTACAGTTTCAAACATACAGTATTGAATAATAGGGATTATTCTACCTTTATGAAATGGGATTTAGATTAAACTATGGCTTTTCTAGGGGACATACATCTTTTCAAACCAGCACAGTCACACTGTAAAAGCTATTTAGTTATACAATCATCTTCAAGAATCAAGGCTATTGGATTACAGTTCAACAGTTCCAAATATTCCCTTCTAGCTATTCTAATACATTAGAAACTAAAAAGGGATATCTACATAATGCATAAGAATAACCTCCAGAATAACCTCTTGACTGTTTGAAATCTCTTAGCCATTGAAACTTAATTTTATTTCATTTCTTTTCCCCTTTCTGCCAAGAAGGGTTTCTCAATCCCATGATGCCAGGGCCAGGCTTATTGCTGGGAGCCCTGTCCCATGTTGGCAGAGAGATTTACACCTCTGGGAGTCATGTCCCATGTAACAGAGAGGGTAGTGAGTTTATATGCAGAGTTGGCTTAGACAGAGAAACCACATCTCAGCAACAAAAGAGATTCTTTGGGGGTGACTCTTAGGTATAACCATAATCATAAACATTAACTTCTCCTTTGCAAGAAAAACTTCATAAGGGGAAGCCCTAAGATTGAGGGCTGGCCTATTAAATCGGTAATCCCCAATGGTTGTGAGAAATCAGTTCTTCCCCAGGTAGGGAAGTTTAATATTTCCACCTTTTTCCCCAGACCCTCAAGGAAACATTGCTAATACTTGTTAACCTGCCCAGATTACTCTGGGATGTATCAGGGCATCACACCAACCTGTACAAACCGATAATATCTCACTTCTCATTTAAGATTCCATGTAATTATGGTGTCTGAATAAGTTGACCATACAAGTTAAATTAAATAGTGTGCCACCAAAAATATAAATTTTGCACCAAATGAACATCTCATCCTTTGGCCTCACACAGAAGTTGAAGTTTCAAAATACTGTCAATATCCTCCTTTACCCTTTAGAATCATTTACCTTAGTTCTATACAGATCAGCTTCATTCATATCTGTAATTGAGACTTCAGGGATCCTTTCATGCTTGTTCCAGGTTTATCTGTGCTCAGAGCTTGTATTCAGAATATTGACTTTAATTAAATCAACAATTGGCACTTGCTTGATCTCTCCTTGCTTTGCTCACTTAGAGACTGCTTCTTTTGCCTATGGGGAGCTGTCTCCAAAACAACCTCCCATGCCAGTGGGGGAGGGGTGCCAGTCTCTACAGTTTGAGAAACTTTACTTACAGCTCTGTGCTGTGATCTCAGTCTTTGCATGTATTCCAGACTGGGTACATCTCCCATGGACTGATGTACAATGTAGATGTGTTCTGGTCCTGGAGGTCCCCCAAAACCACATTATATATTCTTAATTAAAAAACAGGTTCTTGAACAATATGAGGTATATGTACATTTATATATATTATATACATATGTATATCATTGCTATTTAAAAATCGGTGGTTATACTGAAGGGATATATGGGGGAATTTGCTTCCTTTACTTCAATTTTCCTTTTTTACAACATTCATGTATCTTAGAAACAAAATCATGATATTTCCATTTAAAACTAAGTTCATATTACTTTATTTATAATACATATATTTTTTTATATTACTTTAGTATAATTTGGAAGAGAAATAATTACATCATTTGGCATATTTCAATAGGCTATAATTGCATAGGAATATGTCCAGAAAGGCATTAAAGGAAGAGAAACATCATGTAAGGACTGGTGATTTATTGTCTTTGAAAAAGTTGAAAAAATGGGAAGACTGTTTAAAAGATATTGCCAAAAGAGTACAATCTAACTACTCACAGTCACAATTTGCTTTTATAAAGAACTCTCACAGAATTTGTTTCATTTATTTTTCTCAGTAAGTAACTAATGTTACTTTCTATATTGGCTTGAATTTATTTGATGGCACATGACCAAATCTTGGTCAACAGAAGACCATATCCAAATTTGCTTAAGCTTGTAGGGGAAAAAAATGTATTGGGATATGTTTGCATCTCCCTGTATTGGGCCTCTACAGCTCTCTGAGGGAGACTCTCCTCCACCACTTACCTCCCTTTTGATTTCCCTTGAGTTGTCTGCTTCCTGATCAGGATGGGAGTTCCACAAGGGCAGAGGTTGTGTTTCATGCATCCTGGTCTTCCTGGTAGCTATTCTAATATGATTCCACAAGAATTGCTTAATGAGTGTGTGACATAAGAATAAATGAATGAATACCACGAATCAGGGAAATTAAAGTAAATGCTGGGTGAATCTGACATTAACCATCAGGGAAATGCTAGGATTGCAAAAGATCAAAAAGAATATCTGATTTTTTTTTTTACAAGGAGAACATCAAATATACTTTATTAGTACAGAAAAGCAGCCATAACAAGGCACAGCAAACAGAAACATACATTAGCAGTCAAGGGTTCGTGTTATATATACATATAATTTTTCTTTTCTGCAGTGCTGTTAAGAGCTGTAGGAGATCTAAAATAACATTCTGTAGCAGCAGGTAAGGAAACTAAAGTGCGCTCACCTGTGATACAGACAAAAACATGAACAAAAGACATAATAATGGAGTCATCTACTTCAGTGCAAAAATGTCTAGGATTGAAACAGTTCAATACTAAGAAGTAAACACTAGCACGCGATATTTCTTCCAACAAGAGCTCACTCAAGTAGTATTGCATCCTGTTTTAAGTGACAAAAATGTGTGAAGTAAAGTAATTTACAGATGCAACAGTGTACAGTACCTTTATACCTGTAATTTCAATTCAGATTTTCCATTAAAATTAACTGCATTGAAATTCTACAAATTATGCTTCAGCAATTCAGCTACTAGAGTTTACAGCAATGATAAAGACTGTCATCCAACTTATTAACTACACTTTAACAATCTCAGCATCAGCAACCACTGTAGTTATTATTATGCAGCTTGTTTGGGCATTTTCTATCCTCATTTTCTTCATGGTTCACAAACTCATCATGGGCATAGGAAAAGACACAACTTTAATCAACGATTAGACTGCTGTCAAGTTCAAAAAATGTCACACACTGGTCCATGTTGCAAGAGCTATTCCAAATGACTGTTTTAAATTAAAGGACTCATTACAAAAATAATACTTAGGGCCTTTAAATAAATTTCTACTGCTAACTTCAAAATTTCTAGTACTAGTGTTTAGAAAACCTGGTTTAATTAACACTACCTTTTGCAGAAGAGAAAAGGACATTGACTATAAATTCTATCAACATTTAAGTGAACTGCCCTATGCCCTTGTGACCAGAAAACTGCATTTCTTTTTGAAGAAAGGCAATCTTTATGTTTTGGACTTTTAATACTTCAGTTATAATAACTACAAATATCACTACTTTTGGAAGATTAGAGACAAATTCTTAGAAAAAACAATCATATCAAACATTAGTCACACTGTTGAAATTCTCATTCAATATTAATAATTTGTTCTTTGGTAGGAAATGGAATTCTTCACAGCAAATGCCCCGGAATTGCTTCATTCAGTTACCACAGCCATTGAAAACCAAACTTTTTTGCTAAATTGGCAAAATATTTTCGTAGGCCTTATGGAACACCTGCAGCTTGATACGCTGTTGCTTCAATAGGCACCAGGTTTATCTGAGTAAGTAACAGCAGATTACACCTGATAGAACTAGCACTAAGCTTACATACCGTACTTAAAAACCTAACACTGATATGTGTGCTTGCTATAGACGTACTGTCTGATGTATATAAAAGTAGATCTAGTTAATGTCCTTTGGGAACAGGGAGTTTACCTTGTCTTGACTGTTCATCTTTCCAACCAGCGAACCCTAACTTTTTGTTTATGGTGATACTTTTTTTAAAAAGTCCTGTAGCATTGATGGTAAAGAGAGCCCATCAATTCCATCACATGTAGTGCATCTGTAGATTACTGCATGGCAGATACATTGCAGGCTAAAAGGAAAAGTCCTTTTTAGTGATATAATAAGCAATGGTTCATAAAACATGCAAGAATTGGGATCTTTGAAATGTTCCAAAAGTCCTGGTACAGTGGAGGAGTGAAATACACACAGGTCGTGGGCATCGAAGTTAAGTTGTGATTCTACTGTTCGATTCGGGCATGTAAGGATCTGCTATAGTGACAGAAGCTCACAGAATCCTCTTGCACAGATTCCCTGAGCAAACACATGCCTTCAGGTTTCCCTTCAAGAAGGGCTTCTGCTTCATAACAGCTCATCATTCCCCGGGAATGAGGATTACATAATCTGAAGCAAATAGGGCACAAGGCAGTGTGTGTAATTGATCTGTGTGTGGACTTTCCAGCTCCCTGCTGCTAAGTGGGCATGGCTGTCTCCTGAGACCTGGCCTTGCTTTTGCCTACGTGACTGCAAACATAGGGTGGTTGTGTCCTCTTCTGAGTCACAATTAGTTTGTGGAATTGAAGATTGTCTCCACTTATTTCAGTCATTCTGGGAACTAACTTTGGTCCAAGTTTATGTAACAGCTTATCATGTGCAGCAGCTTCAAATGTATGTATTTGTGCATTGGGAGGGGGGATCAACCCCTTTGTCAATACTAAGCCATCTTCTCTCTAAGTCTATATTCTTCATCTTCTGTACAAACAAAAGATGGATCAAATGTATCAAAAAATGTTGAATGTGGGCTCACTGGAGCTGTATGCTGTTTAATCAAATGCCATTTTGGGGCTAAATCTGAACCAGCAGGAAAAGGCATTTCTCAAGCATCAATTCTTTTATTAGAAAAGAGGGGTTTTGACTGCTTGTTGTTAAATTCTCATGGGAAAATACAACTCAATAGTATACTGCAAACTTTGTCTCAGAGAGCAGCTTCCTAAGGTTCAGCTGGAAACTCCATCCTATGTGCAAAAAGCTCACACCATGTTGCCTTTCTCTCCTTTGAAGTCTACTTCAAGTTCTACCAAACTTTTTTTTGTTATTGTGAAATGAAACATATATACAAAAAAGCAAGTAGTTATAGAACAGATTTTAAAGTTTGGTATGGGTTACAGTTCCAGGACTTTTTGTTTTTTCTTCTAGCTGCTCCAAGACACTGAAGACCAACAGAAATATCAATATAATGATTTAGTAGTCATACTCATTTGTTAAATCCTATCATCTTGGTTATACTTCTTCTTCTCCTTAAATAACACATATACATGAAAGCAATACATTTCAAAGTACCTTGTAACAATTGTGTGTAGAACAGATTTCAGAGTTTGGTATGGGTTACAATTCCACAATTTCAGGGTTTTTATTTCTAGCTGCTTTAAGGTACTGGAGGCTAAAAAAAGTATCAGGATAATGATTCAGTACTTATACTCATTTGTCAAACCCGACTTTCTCTGTACAACTCCACCATCAATATTTGACCTTTCTCTCACTCTTTAGGGGTAATTGGGCTACACCCATTCTAATTTTTTTCATGTTGGAAGGGGCCATTGATAATATGTGGTAGGAGGATGGAACTAGTTGATGTTCTGGAAGGGCTGGCCCCTCTGCATTTTAGGACTTATCTGGTCCAGGGATCCATCTAGAAGTTGTAGATTTCAGGAAGTTACCTGAGTTCATGGAACCCTTGCGTAATCCCACACAATGCCCTAGGAATTCTCTAGGATTGCCAGGAATAGTTTTGGCCAGGATCTGGCAAGTTATGATAGGTAACAATGTCCAATTGAAGCATGCATAAGAGTGACCTCCAGTGTAGCCTCTTGACTACCCAAATTCTCCCAGACACTGATACCCTACCTGTTACAGTTCTTTTCCCCTTTTTTGTCAGGATGGCACTGTGGGATCAGCAGGGCCAGGCTCATCCCTGGAGACTCCCACCCCTGGATGTCATGTCCCACATAGCGGGGAGGGCAATGATTTCACTTGCAGGCTTGGGCTTAGAGAAAGTGAAGCCACATCTGAGCAACAAAAGAGGTCCTCCGGAGGTGACTCCAAGGCATACCTATTGGTAGGCTAAGCTTCTCTGCTACATACATAAGCTTCACAAGAGCAAACCTCAAGATCAAGGGCTTGTCCTATTGATTTGGGTGTCTCTAATGTTTGATACGGTATCCAGGGTTTCCCTGGTGATAAAGTTTAATAGTTCCATGTATTTTTTTTCCATCCCTCAAGGGACTTAGCCAATATTTTTTTATTATATACTTAGTATATTCTGTGATATATGCAGACATTACATTAAGCTATAGAGGATTAAGGGCCCTCATTCTTATTCTGGGCTCCTTGTGTCTGGATTGTTTAAATGATCTATCCAGACAGGTTGAGTTAGATTATATGCTATACAAAATTTAGGTTCTGGACATACTAAAACCTTCTTCTTTTGGTCTCAAAGAGTAGGTGAAATTCTAAAATACAGGCAATGTCTTCCTTACCCCTGTATTCTGAATTACCTTAATCCCGACCCAATCATCTTCATTCTTATTTCTAAATAAAAGGTTGTCTATATATAAAACAGCCCGTCAAAATCCAGAAATAAAAATTACCACTCCAGACTATATGTGACTGCTATTAGAGCTTAAAATCTAGGCCCCAGTTTTCTTATAAGTATTTTCTAAATGAGATCATACAATATTTGTTCCTTTATTTCTGGATTATCGTGCCTCACCAAATGTCCCATAGGTTCATTAGAATATCAGATTTTTGACTAAGTGAAATTATTATGAAATATATGCAATCAATGCACTCACCATAAAGAGTTTCCTCAGAGACTGTGAGGATTCCAGTCAGATGAAATTGTGCCCATGAAAAAGATAAAACCCATTTGGATCAACTAGAATAATTACTGCTGTAATGAATTCAATGTAAAAATAAGAATCAGAAACTTATAATAATGAAAACAAAGACAGATAAATGTTGCATGGGCCTAGGCGTAGGGTGGTGCATAGGAAGTTGCAAAGAAGATGCAATTATCATAAAACCACTGACATTAAAGTAATTGTTTGCCATTTGAAATGTCAGGAATATGACGTTTTAAAGTTTGATCTAGGTGTTTCTGGCTCTGGGGACAATGCCAGCAAATATGAGAAGGGGAAAAGAAGATCTTACTAACTTAAGAAAATGTGCCTGGCCTGCAGAAGAATAAACAAATAGAACAGAATAATTGTTTAGAAATACATTATTTTTTTGAATCTTCAATGTAAGTATGATTAAAACTGCAGAAATAAAGGGTATCTGCATTCTAGAAAGACTGATACATTACCATGGACACAGATATTTATTTCTGGTTAAGTTCATGACCTTCAAGGAAAAGGAAAGAATGTGTTCAAACATTTAAGCAGAAAATGAAAATCACCTACAAGACAGAAAACTCAAGCTGGCCCTGCAATTTTCCACTGGAATCTTTACTGTCGAACATGAAGTGAACAATGTCTTTAAAATTCTAAAGCAAGAAGGGATTCAGGCATTTTATGCCCAGTCAAGTTGTTGTTTAGGTAAGAGGCAATTCCCAGGTATCTACGAGAATGAAAGAAAGAAGGTGTTTTAATTTCTTAAATGCTAAAACAAATACCATACAATGGGTTGGCTTAAGCAATGGGAATTTATGGGGTCATGAATTTGAGGCTTGGAGAAATCCAAAATCAATGCACCATGAAGGTGATGCTTTCTCCTAGAAATCTCTGATGTTCTGGGGCTGGATGCTGGGGTGATTCTTGGTCCTTGGCTTTTCTTTCACATGACAATGCACATAGTGGCCTCTCCCAGCTATATTTCCAAGTCTTAATTACTTCCAGCTTCTGGCTGTTCCTTGGCTTTCCCTCTGTATGTCTGAATTTCATGCTGTTTATAAAGGACTCCAGTAATAGTATTAAAACCCAGCCTGATTCAGTTGAGCCACAACTTGACTGAAGTTAGGTCCTATTTACAGTGAGGCCACACTCACATAAATGAATTAAATTTAAGAACATGTTTTACTGGGGCACAAAGTTCCAAGCCACTGCAGTGGGGTATATATTAACATAAACCTTTCTTTTTAAACGCAATTGTATTGATATATATTGTATACTCCCATACCATATAGTCATCCAAAGTATACAATCCTGTTCACAGTATCATCATATATATAGCTCTGCATTCATCATCATAATTGACTTTTCTTTTTTTGTAAAAAAATAACATATATACAAAAAAAGCAATAAATGCATAAACAAAACATATAAATATATAAATAAGAAGCACACTGCAACAATTGTGTAGAATAGATTTCAGAGTTTGGTATGGGTTACAAGTCACAATTTTAGGTTTTAACTACCAGCTGCTCCAAGACACTGGGGACAAAAAGAAATATCAATATAATGATTCAGCTATCATACTCATTTGTAAACCCTACCTTCTCTGCATAATTTCATGTTAGAAGGGGCTGTTGATAATATGGGATAGGGGGTTGGAACTAGTTGATGTTTTGGAGATGCTGGCTGCCTGAGTTTCATGACTTATCTGGCCTAGGAATCCATCTGGAGGTTGTAGGTTTCTGGAAACTAATTCTGGTGTTTGGAACCTATGTAGAATCTCAGATGAAGCTGTAGGTGTTCTTTAGTGTTGGCAGAAATGGCTTTAACTGGGGTTTGGCAAACTGATAGGTAGCAATGTCTAACTGAAGCTTGCATAAGAGTAGCCTCCAGAATAGCCTCTTGACTCTATTTGAACTCTCTCAGCCATGGATACCTTACTTGTTACACTTTTTCCCCCTTTTGGTCAGGATGGCACAGTGCCAGGGCCAGGCTCATCCTTGGGAGTCATATCCCACGTTGCTATGGAGACCTTCATCCCTGGATGTCATGTCCCATGAAGGGGCAACAGAGTTGGGCTTAGAGAGAGTGAGGCCTCATCTGAGCAACAAAAGAGGTCCTCCAGAAGTAACTCTTAGGCAGGTCTAAAGGTAGGCTAAGCTTTTCTGCTACATAATTAAACTTCACAATAGCAAGCCTTAAGATCAAGGGCTTGGCCTTTTTTTTTTAATTTTTTATTAATTAAAAAAAATGACAAGAAACACAAACATTCCCAACACATACACTCAGCAATTCACAATATCATCACATAGTTGCATATTCATCATCATGATCATTTCCCAGAACATTAGCATCAATTCAGAAAAAGAAACAAAAAGACAACAGAAAAATATAACAAACAGAAAAAAAAATTTTTACAGGCCATACCCCTTACTGATCCCTTTCATTGATCACTAGCATTTCAAATTAAATCTATTTTAACATTTGTTCCCCCTATTATTTATTTTTATTCCATATGTTCCTCTAATCTGTTGACAAGGTAGATAAAAGGAGCATCAGACGCAAGGTTTTCACAATCACACAGTCACATTGTGAAAGCTATATCATTATACAATCATCCTCAAGAAACATGGCTACTGGAACACAGCTCTACTTTTCAGGCAGTTCCCTCCAGCTCTCCATTCCATCTTGACTAGCAAGGTGATATCTATTTAATGCGTAAGAATAACCTCCAGGATAACCTCTCGACTCTGTTTGGAATCTCTCAGCCATTGACACTTTGTCTCATTTCCCTCTTCCCCCTTTTGGTCGAGAAGGTTTTCTCAATCCCTTGATGCTGGGTCTCAGCTCATTCTGGGATTTCTGTCCCATGCCGCCAGGAAGGTCCACACCCCTGGTAGTCATGTCCCACATAGACAAGGGGAGGGTGGTGAGTCTGCTTGCTGTGTTGGCTGGAGAGAGAGGCCACATCTGAGCAACAAAAGAGGTTCTCTTGGGGGTGACTCTTAGGCTTAATTTTAAGTAG